>JASAMW010001863.1:0-50049 GCA_030247985.1 Epsilonema sp. ZAB3_2 | reverse complement strand
AATACAACAACAGTACTGCCCTTTCAGTGGTCTATTCGTCAAGCAATGATAAAGTATCTCGGAAGGCCAACGCGACCCAAAAAATGTCCGTTGCCAATGGAGAAATTGAAATTCTGCAAGGTGAAAACAACCACCTCATGTCCGATTACATCGAGCTGGTCTACTACTTCTTCTGCTTCATGGTGGGCTTACCACTCTACGCCATCACCGGATATCGTCTGGTCTACTTGTGTGAAGCTTCGGCGGGTAGCGGAAACCGCATTTTCCTCTTGCATGTGCACATGAACCTGACTGATCCGGCGGTGATCGTATTTTTCTGCTTCGGTCGTGTCTGCTGGCTCATCAGCTACAGCTGGGAAGGCGGAGAGTTCTTGTGCAAGCTCATGCGATTCCTGGAAGCCACGTGCTTATCCGCATCAAGTAACATTATTGTATGCATAGCCATGGACAGGGCCCACTCCATCATGAAACCACTGAAACCCAGCGCCACAGTCAGCAAGAAGTTGATCTCTGGACTGGCTGCTGTGTGGATAGTGGCCATTCTTGTAGCGCTTCCCCAACTATTCATATGGACTGTGTATGCGCACAAATTACCAGACACTACAACGAGACCAGAACGATTTCAGCAATGCATGACGATGTGGTCCAAGAAGAAATTTCTGGGCACCCATACGACCATGGATTTGGTGGCGGAGAAGTCCTATGCCATCTACAGCCTGATGGCGTTATTTTGGATCCCGCTGAGCCTGCTGATCGCAGCCTATGGTATCATCTTGAAGTCCCTCTTCCGCTCCAACTACTACTTCCGCTTCTCCAAACGCTACCGATCCAACAGCAAAACCAATCAGCTGAACGCGTCAGCAGCGGCCGCCACTGGTGGCGGTAGCGCGAGTGCAAACCGACCGACCCAACTCAATTTGACCACAGAGAAACAATCCGCCAATACTGCAGCTGCCCCAGTTGCAGAATCTTCCCAGTCCCAGCTGCCCCTCCAGCACATCCACAACAATGACCACTGGTCACCACAGTGTCCATTCCACAGCCAGCAAGATTCTTCGGCGGCGTCAGCAAACGCGAAACGCCGCCCTTCGCATCACCATCACCATCCTCTCCTTCTACGTCCTGTGCTGGCTGCCCTACAACACGCTGGCCTGGTGGGAAATCCTGCACCCCGCTTCATACCTGATCCACAGGGAGACGCTGCACTTCCTCTTCGCTCTCGTCGTCCTCAACAGTCTCATCAACCCCTTCATCTACGGCCGCTACGAACGAGCAAACTGTTGCTATCCCACCAACGATCCTGAAGTCATCAATGGAGAGGTGGACGCGCTACGTCTTGCCATGATTACGACAACGAGACGAACTCGAACACGAACCGGAACGCGGACAAGAACCGGAGGATCGGGAAAAAGTATGCCACAGTAGGAAAAAATGTATAAGCTCTAAGACTGTAAACGCCGTCAAGTAAAAACCAGGGTTATGAAACAGGCACAAACCTATTGTACAGTACATGTCAGTCTGCGTGGACTACAAATAGCTTGCGCAACAAAAGCGCACTCGCATCAAGCGAACTGCGATAGCGAAAACCCAATGCCCAATACTTTTCCTTCTTTAGGCAAACTGCGGAAAATGTCAAGATTGCGACGCCAAGACCAGGTTTGCGAGGAAGAGGAGGAGGCGGAAAAGGAAGGCGTCAAGCTGGAAATGGAACTAGCCCAGAAGGATGAGGCGTTATGATAAGGTGATAAAATCAGTGAAGTAAGGGGCGAACGCTTCACAAAGTTCATACGGAGGGCGGAAAGTGAGGAATGACTTTGGGGTTGGGGCGCTTCAGTTCTTACATAAAGGCGCTACTTGTGTGTATGATACACAGACAGACTTTACATCATAAACTTGTGGGGGCGTGCTTGGTGCTTGTAACATCATCGTGTGCATCTTGATCATGTCAACCATGCCATGCAGACGAACGGTAAGTTTTACAAACATTGTTATAGTACCATTTTAGTGTGTTAGTATACATACATCCGTACATGCATACATACCCAGCCTGACTGACATCACTGCAAACCAGCAGGCGTTCCTCGGCAATGTGCACTCCAGTCGTTGTCCTCGTTGTTGCATGCATACGTCCTCTCTGCTCTCTGCACACTCTTCCATTCATCAGCTCCCGCTGCTGACACACTCTTCCCAGGGTCATTCCTTCTTGCCGCCCTTCTACTCCTACATTCTCCACTGCCTCCCTCTGGTGGCACACTCTTCCTCCGGTTATCTGTTCTCTGCCGCCCCGTTCTCCATCATTCTTACTACCTCCCTCTGATGGCACACTCTTCCTGAGGTTATCCGTTCCTGCCGCCCCGTTACATCGTTTCTAGCCTCCCTCCGGTGGCACATTTTTTCTCGACTGATCTGTTCCTGCTGTTGTCGGGTGGTAGAATGGCACTGGTGCAGTTGCTGATGATTAAGACGGCATTCTGCGCACCATTGAGCCGTTGTTCTTTGAGACCGAGACCGATCTTCGAGGGGAAGGACGGCTAAGACTGAGTCGTCGTATAGCAGCATACCGAACTCGCGCAGAACGGCCAGACGTCGTCGTTGGCTGCAAGGTGGTGTGAGGTGTTAGTTAGTAATTGTAGAGGATCATGAAGGCATACCAACCAACGGTTAGAATTATGAGAGTTAGTACGTTACGTTGTTACGTAATTTCGTACGTACGTTCACCTACAAAAATACATAATGATGTTAGTTCATAGGTTAGCAAAGATGAAGTCAAGAGTAGTCAATCACATTCCATTTCAAAAGAGAAGTAAGTCTAAAGCCAGCCTTCTGCCGTGTAGTATATCTGCATTCCCTCCCACAGCGCATACATACAACAACATATGTAATATATATGTCTTGCCTACTCTACGATTACGTAAATCAGCGAGCGTTGCACTGCATGCAACTAACTGTACCTCAAGGCCGGTGGCTCATTGATGATGGGTATGCCTGCACCAGCGCCCACATCCTGATCATCGAAGCTCTGTGTCTTGAAGCCGGCTGCCGCGTCAGCGAACGTCGTCCGCCTTTGCCCCGCCCCACCCTGCCTCATAGAGGATGGGCCCGGCTCCAGTAGCTGCTGGTCGTCCACGGAGACTTGGAGTTGGATAGTAGGAGGCGGCGGCGACAGCTCCAGACGCTTCTTCTTGTCCACAGCTGCAGCATCCTTGAAGGAGGGAGGAGGCGACGTTTTCAAGATGGGCGACGGCTGCTCCGCCTCGCGTTCAGCGTGTAAGCGCTCCAGCGTGGCTTGCAGCACGTAGCGATCTCTGCAAAACAAGGAAGCAATGTCGTAGTGGGTTGGTAGCGGAGGGGAAGCGAAGAGTTCAATTCCTACATGCACTACGTAGGCCTACACATGTTAGTAGTACTGTATATACCTTAATTCTGTACGTCCGCACGTACTAAATGCCTCATCAGCTTTAGAGACATGCACCGGACGCACGCTCGGCTTGTCCATGGCTCGACATATACAAAGGCATGGACAGCTATGGAATATCATGGAATATGTAGCAATATCCATGGATACGCCGGGCGTACGCCGAGAGCATCTCCTTCCAATGTGAACGACCCTTCACACTAACCAAAATACCCTTAGCCTGCGTGACTCACTTATTCTTGACGAAATTGGGGTTGCACTTGACCGGCAAGCTGAGACGGAGGAAATCCAGCGGGACTTTGTCCACCTGTCCGGCTGTCTTGTGGGTGATGCGCAGACAGGGCGGATTCTGGGCGCTGGCCGGCATGCGCGCCACTTCCATCGGGTTCTCCGGCGTCACCGCCTGACTCTCGAACAGCGCCAGCCCCTTGTTGAACCACAGCGGCATCTGTCGATACATGTTCCTGCAGCAGCGCCACACTTACACAACGTACGTACACGTACAAAGTGCTCTTAGTAGAAGTATGGCCAGAGAGTTCGCTATGGCACTCATGTCGTCCTGTGTAGTTTGCATGTAGCCTACTTCTGCTAAATAGAAGGACACGAAGAACGGACAGAAATCCGCATTTGTGAGTCTATTTTACGCAACGCGCCTTGAATGTCATTGCGAACTCTGACTAGTCAGACTATAGTACGTACGTAGGTACGTACACAGCACATGTACGTAGGTACGTACGTACGTATAGTAGTAGTAGTAGTGGTATTCAAATTCAAAGTACGCACAGTACTGGCACGTGTGTGCATGTATTATCGTGTACATACATAGCAACCACTATGTACGTACGTATTACTACTAGTCCTACACCGAAGGAAGGCATCGAAAGGCTGATTGCTACTCACAGTATTTATCAATGAGAAAAGAAAGAATCTGTCACTCTCTTACACGCAGAATGGCTCGTATCCTTCCTGTAGGCCGCAAGTGGTGAAATATTTGAGGGAGTTGGCGTCTTGCCCGAAGTTGAGCCTCGCCCTTTGGCCGGGTGCCAACGTGAAGGCGGGCACGAAGCCTTCGCCCACTTGCACATTGTCGAAGGCCATCTCCGCCCCGCTCGGATCCAGCAACAATTCGCCGTTCAGTGAGAAGGCTAAATGAAGCATCAAGCACACGAGTTCAGCCAAAAAATGATACTGAAAGTAATTCACCCATAGTGTGGGTGTCGCCCCATTATATCATGTATAGCCAAATGCTTATAGCAAAGTGAAACATGAAAGAAAAGAAAGACTGTGTCAAGATAGGGCAGCGTGGGGTAAACCCGGCCATTCAGTAGTAGGTGGCCGGGTTTACCCTAGGTGTTACCACACTACATTTCCTACTGCGCCGACACTGGGGCGCTACACACGAGTTCAGAGCGAATTCGGTCCGAGCATAGAATGACTTTGTTTTGAACCGAAACGAACGTCAATTGCTCACAGGTCTTCGAATTACAAATTCGGCTGTTCGCACGCGGGTTTCGAAAAACGGAGCGAGTTTGAAGCGAACTCGAAGATTTTACTTGTTGAAGCATAGTCAGCGGCTCCGAACTCGGAGTTCACGTCTGTGGCGCCCCAATGTGTAAGTAACTGGATTGACAGCGTTTGCCCACCTTCCTAGCATTGTACTCAAACCCATCATTCCCCAGTCGTGTATATGCCCCTTCCCTTCCCTTCTTACAGATGGCTCGATCGTTGAGGTCGAGGAAGCAGCCGACGACGTCTCCGACTTTCCAGGCCTTTCCGTAGGGCTCGTTGCCCTGGAACCACTTGCGCACCAGGTATCCGTCAAAGCCGAAGGACATTTCGTCCGAACCCAGGTCCGCCTCCGGAGAGCTCCCCACGTCCAACCAGCCCACTTTCATGTAACTGCTCGTGTGCACTTCGAACTCGAAATACCTCAAGAGCAAACAACTGTGACGCACTGTACGTACGTACGGTATGTACAGACAGCATGCAGTAGACAGTGTACGATTACACGCAAGTACAATTTGTGTACGTACGTACAGTACATAGAAGTACAAATAGTTGCGAGCATAAAATCAACGGCATTCTTACTCTGTACCATTTGCCAGCTGTAACGGCATAGGTTTTCTCAGCTCTGTACGTTCTGGTTGTCATCTGAAGAGCTTCGTACTCTTTCGTCGCACCTGAATGAAACATATGTGCATACATGTACAAATTACATACCACCTCTCCTCGCCTCCAACCAAATTAGGACTGAATTGGACACATATTCAAAATACGATCCAATCTGTGAATTGTAAATGCACGTACGTAACATGATGAATCTTGCGCGTTGACTCACCTTCATCTTTCTCTATCACGGGCGGATCTAAGACCAATCCGTGTAGCAGCAGAGTCTTCACCGTCTCCTTAGCCGTATCCTTATTGGCCTGCTTGATCCTCGCATCCACCAACTCGTAAGGCACCAGATGCGGACTCCGCTTGATCGCCGCATCCTACAACACATGACCATCTAGGTAATGGCCCGCTACAGACGTGATCCGAGTTTGCTCCGAGCGAGTTCACTCCGAGTTTGGAATGACTTTGTTTTGATCCGAAACGAACGTCAATGACTCTCACACGACTTCGAATTACAAACTCGGTTGTTCACACACACGTTCCAAAACACGAAGCGAGTTCGGAGCGAACTCGGTGATTTTGCATGTTGAAGCATAGTCAGGGCTCCGAATTCGGAGCGAATTCGAAGTTCACGTCTGTAGCGCCCCACTGATGCGTACTGTATGCGAATAAAGCCCTAACCAGTAATACACCCAGTCATTCCTTCCCTGGAATTTACAACTCAAGTAGAGCAGATAGATGAGATGCATAAGCATTTGCAGAACAGTACGTAACAACAGACAGACGACACAGAAGCGTCAATTACTTCGTAAATGCCGTATGTCCAGCCTCTGGAGATTTTCTCCTTGGCCCAGACGTTGTGGGTGTTACGGGCCAGCTGATCCACTAACTCCAGCATCTTCTCATCCAGTGTCACATCGCGCGAGTCCAGAGGTGACGGCTTGTAGCCATTCGGTTGAGCAAAACTACAACGAACGATGCCGATGACGTATGTACAACAGTTTAGTAAACGTTCACAAAGCAGCTACGTATGAAATGTGTTGTATATCACAGGACCGGTATCTTTATGTACAAAAAACACAAAAGTACTCTCGACTACTTGTTAGGCAATCGCAGAAAACGTAATCGTGTCGGAGGTTTGTCCATCATCATATGATAACCCATGGCGTGAATCGTTCTGCAAGCAGAAAACAGCAATACGAATGCTCAAGTATAATAAAGGTCGGGGTTTCTTTTGCATTTCCTCGAAAACCAACCAACAAAACAACTGCTTCTCCTACGTACGTACACGAGTTGCGCATACATACATGCAGTGAGTACGCAGGCACGCACATACTTGAGTGTGTCCAAGGCTAGAGTGATGTTGTAATTTCGTTCCGCCGAAGGCAGGTGAGCATAGTGCGTGAGGCAGGGATGCGTCTTCCGGCTTTCGCTTCGCTTCTGCAATCACATTATTATTTCCGTTAAAGGCGGGGGGTAACGTTACGTAACGAGCAGGTAATTTCAAGAATGCTCCCCACCATTGAATAGAGAATTTTTTTCTGCCCATATGCGTCATATGTCAAAAAGTTGTAGCTATTACCGTTTTTGAGTAATGCAGGCTTTTCGATGTCAGTCTCCCATAGGCGTGAACCACTGAAAACCCGCAGTTGCGTTTTTGCTGTCTGTCGTGGTGATTGCGCAGTTTATGAACAGGGGTTATGGACAGTTCCAGTTGACCATGGACACTTTTTTCTGCCACCTTTCATTCGACTTCAGCAAAAGAATGATCATAGTCCTTTCATCATGGTCCATAATAGCATGAATAGAAACTGCGCAATCACGATGATTGGTAGCAAAACGCATCCAGTGGTTCATTGTGGTTCACAGCTATGGGAGATGGATACCGAAAAAATTACGTACCTCAATAACGCAAGGAGCTACAACATTTTGACATCTGACGCATATGGGCAGAAAAAAATTCTCTATTCAATGGTGGGGAGCATTCTTGAAAATACCTGCTCGTTACGTAACGTTACCCCCCGCCTTTAACATCACTACTTATTAGCATATAAATCTACTAACAAAAGCGCGCGTACGCAGAAATTGCACTCACATCTCCATAGATCCAGCCGCATTCGATCTTGTGTTGAGCCCAGAGTTCGTGCACATTTTGAGCCAAGGGTTCGTGCAAAGCTTGAACCTGCGCAGGCAGCGCCGTCATGGAAATATCCACCGGCGTAGGCACAAAAGGTTTCGTTTCTTGAATCACAGTAGACGGACCAGCATAGATCTGCAGTAAAACAGCACTTCCATGATGAACATAAGAATAGGCCTGCGCTGGACAGCCAATATTCCCTTTTTCCATACGTAAGCGAAACTCCCAGAAACATCAAACTCACGGGTCCATAAGTTACCCCTTTCAATGCGAACATGACGCAACCTTGTAGGTGTTGAGTTCAGCGGGTGAACCTGTGAGTTTGATGTTTTCCACGGCGGTGCTCCTACCAGCGTACGTACCTGCTTCTGCAAATCTCCGAACGTGTAGCAGGGACGGATCTCCAGGGTCGGTTGTACAGTGAGTAGCGGCTCTCCAGTGTACGGGTCGAGTTGTTTCGATGGCAGCAGACGCAAGGGCGCCGCCTCGAACATAGGGGCGAAGCCGCGCGGAGGACCGAAGCGCAGCTTACCATGATTGCCGCCCAGTTGAAAGCGACAGCTTCAACAGACAAAAGTTGCTAATTAGTATATGCCTACATATGCAGTTATGCACGCACATTCAGTTCGTAAGGTTGTGTTCGTAAGGTAGGCACGAAAAGTAGAACAAATTTACATAAGCACAGCCTGCAAGATGTAAGTGACCGACAGACAGGTAATACCACATAACTACTCGATACTCGATAGAGCACAAAAGAAACCTACGAACGCAATGCAAATCTACTCGAAAGGGTTGCCTATTTACGAAACCGCTCGGCCCGTCGGTAAAGATCAAACACTGAATGAACTCAACCCACGCACGCGCAATAGTCAGTGCCGCAAAAGTGGCACAAAACAAAACTACGAACGCAATGCAAATCTACACTCAATGGTTTGTCTACGAAACCGCTCGGCTCGGCGGTAAAGATCAAACAAGGAATGAACTCAACCCACGCACGCGCAACAGTCAGTGCCGCAAAAGTGGCACACACAAAACAAAACTACGAACGCAATGCAAATCTACTCAAGAGACGCAAAACACGCGTACGTACGAAAATCGTAATAAATAAAGAGATGGAATACACGCGCAACTAAGCATTACATACTTCATGTATATGTATCGCCACGCGACACTGATCAATCTCAGACCTAGGGCGTCACAATATGACACAACAATACGTACGTACAGAGAGTGGCATGCCTACCTGACTTTTGCAGACAGACTCATAACGGGAAAGAAGAATCCGTCCGTATTGAATCCGCGGTAAGATCCGTCCACCGAGTTTCCGTTCAGAGAGAAGCGAATCTCCGGTATGTGCAGATCCAGACTGCAGCCTATAACGTCGCCTTTCTTCAGATCACGGATTCCCACGCTCTTCGCAGCGCCGCCTACAAAAAAAACATACAAATCATAGTGCTTGCTTTCCCTTATCAATAGCAAAAGATTATCGAAACAATAGTCGAAACTTCTGGAAGGAAACGAAACTTGGTTTGGGGTAATTCGGGGCAAGCCACGCCTGCTCTATCTCCGATTGATGGGGTTACCCGAATTACCCCTCCAACCCGAGTTACCCCGCTCTCACGACTGCCATTCGTACTTACCCGACCACATGTTGCGTCCGTCGAATCCGTAGGAGAAGAGGTCGTCTCCGACTCCATTGCAGCCCCACTTTTCCCCGGGCCCCGGGTAGGGTATGTATCCGGCGGTGTTGGCCCAGCCGACCCGGAGGTAGGGCGTCTGTCGGGTCATCTGCTCCAAATGCTCCACTTCTGCCTCAAAGTACCAGCGCTTGAACCAGGCGCTACCATCCACCACGCCCACCAGAGTTGTCGGCATCATACTACATATCATGAATGATGAAGGATGATAAAGACCACATCAACATACGCTCAGAAGATGCTTGTTAGTAATTTTTAAAGGCCATTGGCTACATTTCGTACATGGATGGGTACAAACGAAATAGGAGCAAGACGTAGACGTAGACGAAGACGTAGAATACAGTACGTTTATTCGGGGACCAGAACCGGATGATGCTCTGTCTGTACTGTATGTACAGTATAGGCCTATATACTGCAGACAATAGCCGAGTACCTGCTGACATGATCCACCATATAGGTCTGCAGAAGCAGATCTTTTCCCGGCAGCAGATTATGACAGATGGTGTTCTGGCTGCTCCTCACCACAACGCCGTTACCCTCGCACAGTGATGACAGCACATCCAACACCTACATGTACTATGTACAGTCATCTACGAGCGTAAACAAACAGTACTGTGCAACATGATTTGCGACGAACCTTTGGATCTCTTCCAACTTTCTCCAACAAAGAGATAACTGACTTGATGTGACCCTCGGATATCATGTTGAGCGCCTCTGGTGACTCAGTCAGAACGCAGTACAGCACATCCAATATGCCTGCACACGCACAGACAAGTGTACATTACATTCATACATACATACACTAAAAGCATACAATGCAAAATGTTGCTCCAATATGGCAATGTGTGGAAAAGTGGACATCAGGCTTTTCTCAACCAAGTTTGGTGACTCATTCATATAGCATAGCCGAGTCGGATATTTACTCGGCCGTTAGGTCACAAGTTTGATAGCTCAGAAAAGTTTAGGTGTCCGTAATTTCGCTCTCAATGGGCTGCTAAACACGAGCTCCGAGTAAGTTCGCACCGAGTTCGGAGTGACATCGGTTTGGACCAAAACGAAAGCCGCTTGTTCACACGTCCCCGAAAAACAAACTCGGCTGTTCACAGCGCACGTTTGGCAAAAAAACGGAGCGAGTTCGGTGCGAACTCGGCTTTTCACAACGCACGTTTGGAAAAAAACGGAGCGAGTTCGGTGCAAGCACGGAGATTTTACATGTTGGAGCAGCGCTTCGGAGCTCACGTGTGAAGCGCACCAATGTCCCGTCTCACCCCACAGAGTACCCTAATAAATGCGCCCTGCCGTACATACAACAATACCTTCAGCGGACTGGGGATTGGCCAGTCGGCCGAACAGCCAATCCAGACGCTGGGCAGCGGCGAACTGGGCGCAGTTGGAGTGGTTTCCCTTGATCATGGCCGCCACCAACAGGTACAAATAGGTGGAGATATCTTCCCAGGTTTTCTGATTCTCCTCTCCCAGCAGACCGGCGAAATCCGGCAAACTTTCCAGCTGCGAAAACTTGTCGATCGTATCCAGAATCATATTCAGCACTCCCTCCTCTTGAAACAAATCCTGACGACTGCGCAGCGCTCTTAGCTTGTTCTGACGCTCTTCGAAGTCTGCAATAGAAAAAAAAACACCCAAAAAACTATTGAAGAAACTGTCTTATTCAAAGTTGACACCACTAATTTACCATACCTCACCATTGTACTGATGTCAACGAGAAAAAAGAAGGTTAGTTCCAAATGAGCTGAAATTCGAATAGTCACATACCGCAATCCTCTGGCGGTTGCGCAAAATAATCGATGAGATCTTCCATCAGTTTTAGCACTTCCTCCAGATCCACTTTCTGCCACGCTGTCGACTCGCTGCCCTCAACTTGTAAGCCTTCGATGCCCCTAAAATCACATTCACCCATTGATTACTTACTTCACTTTGTTCATCAAAAATAAAATAGGCGGTATAACCACAGACCGGTTACTTACTTGAGAAATCGGTTCAGACTTGAAGAGCACTTTCGAATGACCCTGCCAGCCTTCGATTCTTCTTCTAACGCCATAAAGAATGTGAAACAATCGTCCATGTGACCTTCCTCTAGGGCGATAGCTTTCTTCTCTTCCACTTTGCCAATGCCTTTCTTTGTCACTTCGCTCGTCTACAAATGATGATGAACGATGATTCTTCCATTCTGTGTGTATTCTAGTACAGTATGTACTAGGACATATACCATGTGTACAGAGTCAGTAGCGCGCTACACACGTGGTGAGTAAACTCACGGTGAATTCACCGGTGAGTTTGAACTTCGAGTTTTATTTTTTTGTGTAGATCATTCTCACTTGCTCCCAAGCGCAAAATTTTTCTCATGTGTTCACACGACGGTGAGTTTCAAACTCACGGTGAATTCACCGGCCTCCCTATGCTTCATCGCATACGTACGGGGAATTCCCCGTGAGTTTACTCACCACGTGTGTAGCGTACTAGTGTCCTTGCACGTATCATATCATACAAAGTATTGGTCTACCTGATAAGAGAGCCACAGATTTGTGCTTAGATGCTGCAGGAAGACATTTGTTTCGCCATATTTGAGCGTGGGTGGTCCCATACCCTCTTCTTCCTTCTCCTCTAAACCTTGCCGCTTCACATCCTACATAAAGCAAGCAGACAATTGTAGCGTTGTTCAGCCAGACCTGCAGAGATACTTCCTAACATTTCACCCAGAGCGGGAGGAAAGTACGTACCAGTCACTGTGCACTACTACACCGCTGTACAAGGGATGGGCACCTTAGCAGAGAGCATGATGAATGCGCAGGAGTCGAAGTCCGCCTTGTCCTTGTGCAGCAGGATGACGTCCTGCTGTCTGCATCCCTCCTCCACGCTGGCCAGGCCCAAGTAGCGGCCGGAGGTGATGTGTCGCACTCTGAACGTCTGCTCCCAGCCAATCAGCGCCCCGTGCCACTTCATCCGGATCATCTCCAGACGCCACAGGGCTCGCGCCTGACTCATCGCGTTCCCGCCCTCGTAGATCACCATACTAGAAAGAAAAGGAAGACAGTAGGAATATTTGGCAACAACGTGTGTACAGTACAGGGTGTTCCAGACAAAACAATGCAAACAAAGTGGTCACGGGCAGGCAGACGAATCGGTTGGACGAAACACCCTGTACACGCCACTATGATACGTCGGTCAGCGGGTATGATTTGTCTTGATGTAATGCCGTATGTGCATATACGGAATCATGCACAGCACAGGTATGTACGTATGTGGTGTAAGTGTATAGGTATGTACTTGTGTTGTGGATGTTCCGACCAATTCTCGGGTATTGTAAGGCACTCGTCGTTGCCGTGAAAGAATCTCAGAACGTCGTTTCCGAAGACAAAGCCTGCAAACGTGTATCAATCTAATCAATAATCCCGTATGAGTATCAATACTAGTAGTAGTATCAATCTATACTACCAGTAGTAGTAGTATCAATCAATACTAGTAGTAGTATCAATCTAATCAGTAATCACGTATAAAACTACAGCTCGAATCTATTCCATATTTTTTTCTTGTCATCTTTTCGCTTCTTTTCTTACCCATATTTCTGAGTCTGACATTTCCTGAGCTGACGGGGTTGATGTTCCAGAGTGTTTGATGAAAAGAGGCTATCACCATCGCTCCTTGACTGTGTGACATGTGCTAAAGAAACACGGAGAAAATGAAACACGCATGTACGTCCCTTGGCCTTTCGCAGGTAATAAAAACGCTACCTCATGAAAAATGCACGACTAACACGTTACATTTTTGTACGCGAATGAATTCAGTGCCCGGAAAATTTCGCAAAAGGATGACATTGTGTTCAAACATGAAAAACACTTCCGCTACGCTTTCTCATTTCAAGGACACCTACTTGACGTTCATAACATCAAGGCTCATTCATATTATAACCACCAAGCGTACCCTCCATGGCTCGGCATAAGCAAAAGAATCCAAGTTTGACCCTTCGAAAAAGATCAGCAGTTTGGTGTGATGGGTCCTTCAGCGATCAAAAGTTACGGTAGCGAAAACAACAATCGTCGCGCTAGCGCGTGCGTCCTCGTCTTTGTGTTTGCTACCGTAAATTTTGGTCCCCGCTACAGGACCCATCACACCAAACTGCTGACTTTTCGGAAGGGTCAACCTGGATGGACAGCCAGAGCATTTGCCTCCAATGTGAAAGACCCTTTAGCGAAGGCCTATCGCCGTTTCGAGGTCAAAAAGGATGGCCAATTGGGTCTTACAAGGTATCTCTCCGTGGCAACGCTGACCAGAATGACGTCATCGCCCACTCGCACTTTCTCGCCCTCCGACCTCTGTTTGGACGCCGGGTGAATGGTCCACCAACAAGATTCCCCTAAAAAAGACGGAAATAAAGGCACAAATTTCACGGAAACAACAAAATGTTAGGCCCGGCACAAAAAAGAAAACAGAATCTTGTTCCTTTCGTACCTTCGCTAGTTTCATGAAGTCCCACATCGAAAGCTAGCTTATCCGACGATGAACATGAGGACAGACATGAAAGAAACTAAAAAATAAAAACATTGAAATTTAACATTTTATTTTTATTATTTTATTTTTTTGTTTTATTTTTTCACGTACTCCTAGAGCGCACACTTCACTTTTCGCGCTCTAGGAGTACGTGCCTTGTTGAACAAGTTTTCAAATTTGCGCCACTTTTACGAAAAAGCGACGTAAAGCTGAAAATGCGCTGAGAAGCTGCTCACCATATCGCTTTGCACGTGCCGCAGTTGGACGGCGTGACCATAGAGAAGAGTGCGGTGACCGCCTCCCCCTCCAGCCTGAAACAAAAAGACACAAGGCTGCTTGCACACTCCTACTTTGAAGAAAAACTGAAAAAATAGCCGGACGTCCCAAATGGCCAGTGCACATTCATGCATGCAATGGAGAACCCCATAAGCGGGGATGGGATGATGGAATATGGAGATAAATATAAATGCCATCTCTGGTGCAGGTAGGGGTGACAAAGTCAAAAACATTGCCCTATTTTGTAGAAAAACAAAACGGAGTGGGTATCAACGAAAATTCAGTCAGGGTAGAGAACCGGCCATGACCAACAATGGTGGCTGTGGCATCCATCCATTCAGCTCAGTTTGTTCGCTACTCCCAGCTTTATGCAATATGCATGTACTTAAGTATGTTACATGACAAGCCCATGTGCTCAGACAATGGCACCAATGCCAATAAATACCAATTGAATAATGGTATGAATTCCTTTTCGATCAACTTGAGGCTCCTCCTCCTCTTCGTCCTTGATTAGACATAATATTTTTTATACAAAAGTCACATTTTGTCTGGCTTTTTTACGGTCTTCTAGAGGCGGTCTGGCTCACTGGTTGGTTTTTACCTGTTCCTGTGATTGAGCGCTCATCATTTCTTGCAAGGCACGTACAGATAAGGCTTGATCGATGTAAAACATGCATATAGCGATGTCCGGTGGCACATTCTGAAAAAAATACAGGCTAAATCTTGTTTTACAACGGTACTGCTCACAGGACATGATGACTAATTTTCTAACCCGATCGGTGACGTTCTCCAGGTAGCACATGCGATTTCCAAATCCTTCCGCCGACAAACAAACACGATCCGTCCCCATAACACCTTCTCGACTGGCAACGCATGACAATGCCACAATGTCGCCCTAAGAAAATCTTCGGTAACACATCTACCATAATCCCGCCGGTGGTATTTTAGGTAGGTAGGTATTAGTAGGTATTTTTAGGTAGGTAGTCGTAGGTATTTTTATCCCTTCTTACAGTTCTGAGAAATGAAATGTCATCCTGTTCTCCGCCACCTGTCTCCTCCTTGTCACCCATGATCGACCACCTAATTGATTTATTGATTATCTATCGGTCGCCGTTTCGTGATCGTTCAGCATTAATCCAGGAGGAAGCAGAGCAGTGAAAAGCCGAAAGCTCGAGCCTCGGCCTACGTACGGCCGTGAAAAACCAGGGAAGACTTGCGAAAAGCCGAGGCTCGCTGTGAAACGGAAAAGCGGCTATACGTACGTAGGTGGATGTATCTTCTATCCGTTCGCCTTGCGGCCCTCCAAGGGTGATAATCGTTCGTATTTTTTTGGGGCCTGAAAAGAGACAAATAATTGATGAATTATCAACCACAATCTATAATGGTATGGCAGGCTGGAACATTATCAGTTCCTGTCAAGAATGCTGCCTGACTTTAAAAAATGCACAGTGCGCGCGCTCTGAGCGCAACATCGTGAGACCACGTAATGTTTTGCCGAGCATTCGTTTCTTGTGCTCTTCCAGCTTTTAAAAGGAAAGTTTGTCACAAAAAGACCGATATCCGACTTTTCAATGGAATTTGCTCAACGACTCTGCTCTGCACTCAAATAGCGAACAACAGAGGAACAGCATGAAAATGAAAGGCATCAAGCTTCTTGGCCTTTTTCCCTTCCGGCGAGTGGCTTCATTTGGTTCCCATGTCGCCCATGTTATTGCGACAATCCCTGCTTTACATATACAAATATTGACAACGGTCGTAAAACACAAATAAAATAATACAGAGGCGCAAGAAGCATTTTCATATTGACTGTACTATGTACGTACGCTGCCGTGGCTGTTTTCTTTTCATACTTGCTCGGAAAAAAATCCTTTTCATACTTTCCGAGGGAAAAGGGAAAACTTATTTTATGAGAATCATACAAGTATGGCGGGACATCTTCCGGCCGGCTTGGTGCCAATTTCCGTACAAATAAGATTATATCGGCCGCCTTGAACCAATAATAGTGCAACCGAAAACTAATCAAATGCTTGTAGGAAAACTTGTCAGCTTGAGCTAATTGGGAGGCTAAGGATTGGCTATTTGCGGTAGCAGCTTGATTATGCTTAATGCATGCTTGCACATAACATTATGACATGAATGTACACATACCGTAATACCGTACCGTACATACAGTACGTACGTTCCTCTGACTACAAGAACAGAACGGATAGGTATGTACGTAGTAGACGTACATATTGTAGGCCTACATCACACATACATAATATTGGTGGATTGCGATTGTATCTAAAAAAAAACAACATCACAGTGATATAACTAAGAGAGATGGATAGTAATGATGAAAGCGACCTTGACCATTATCTCATTTTTCCATCGTTGTGTGATAAGATAAAACAGAAACCGACCAATAATTAGCGACTCAAATCAAACACCTACCGCACCAAATCCTCTCGAGCTTTCAACGCGCTCGTAAGCAAGTCAGTCGTCGCGGTCTTGGAGCCTTTCTCTGGCTAATTTTTCTTTGTTTCTACATCAGAATGCACACTTCTCTTCAATACATAGTTAGCATCGCAAACTCAGTTTTATGCCATCATCATCAGAGTCAGACGAACCGAAGTTAACCAGTGAAAGCAGCTTCGAGAAAGCAGTAAAGCGCAAAAAAGCATTTGGATAGCTACGTACTTATAGTCGTAGCTAACTAAGACTGCTATCTGCAAAGAGCACGTGCCGCGTTCCTTTAAACCCCGACCCCAAATCTTTGCTCCCTGCCTGCTGCTTCTGCAAGCCCTTTCAGATCTTTCTTTAGTGTTGGCAGTGTGTTTCAGCAGAGCACATAATGTAGGTATCTATCTGGTTCTGCGCAATACGGCACTGCTGCTTAGCAAACGCGAGAAAAGATTACACAGTTGTGCTTTCAAAATAAGTAGGTAGGAGCTGCTACGTCTATGTATGTACCCCTGTGATTTCTCAGATTTTTCTTTGGAGAGTTGCAATGGTAGGTATGTAAAGTGTGGCACGTGGGACTGTCACCGTTATAAGGGCTGAGTGAGAGTCACTTGCTTTTTCTGCTTCACGTCATTCGTGGCATATGCCCGGGCCACTTAGCCCGGATGACACTCTGGCATTAGAGCGGCAGTGACAGTTATCAAAAATATATACAAAGACATACAAAACTCCCAATTACAGGAGTTGTATTAGCCTATACCTATTTTTAATATAATATATGAAGATACGGTAAATTGCATTATCGTTGTACGACTAATTTTTAACCAATGTAATGCCAATGACTAATTCGTAATTACCAATTGCATTACCGTTGTATGACTAATTTTGCACGCAACGTTCGTTGTATTGCCGCCTTTCGGTGGCACATAGCTGTGTGTTTGATATTTTTTTACAGTACTGTCGGTCGAAGCCAAAGTTTGATATTAGCCAGAGTTTGATATTTCCAAATGGCGGCAGTAACGCGCTACACACGTGGCGAGTAAAACTCACGGGGAATTCCCCATAAGTATGTGATGGAGCATAGGGAGGCCGGTGAATTCACCGTGAGTTTGAAACTCACCACGTGTGAAAACATGAGAAAATTTTGCGCTTGGGAGCAAGTGAGGATGCTCTACACGAAAATAAAACTCGAAATTCAAACTCACCGTGAATTCACCGTGAATTCACCGTGAGTTTACTCACCACGTGTGTAGCCCACTAGTGGCCAGGAAATATGACGCATCGAAAAGGTGTTGTACGTACGTAAGTGTATGTATGTACGTAAGTACGCCTATGCTTTACAGCATTTCACGTGCAGTAAGGAATGTAAGCAGTAAGCACGTTGCTATGCATGCATACAGTACGTATGTACAGCTGGCTTTGTTTCGTGTACACTTTTGGCAATCTTTTGCCGGCATTTTCGGAATGAAATATGAAACTTCACAACGAAACGCACACATACGTATAGCAAATCAAAGGGCGATCATGTGCTCAGTAGGAGTGCACCGCTACGCTACTAATAAAGAAAGGTTGATGTTGAACGTAGAATAATAATTATGGTAATCAACTGCTCCAGTGGTTTCTGCTGCTTCTTGATGACCCTTGTTATTCCAGGTACCGACCGACACATGCACTCTTGTTTTCATCTCGCCTCAGGTCACCTTGGCTTTTGTTGGCTGGCAAGTCAGTACCTAAATTAAAATTCGTTAGACTTTCGTTGATTGACCCGATATTTTAAACCAACGTATTGCAGCAGCTACAGCGGTCAAGTTTTCTCCACTGGATAGCTTGAAACCGTTGGTGTCCAGTCAAACACAGATTGCTGCAGTACGGGAACTTTTGGGAAGGTTGCTACCAGCGCAAGCGTGGCAATTTGAATTGAAGCTCATCTCAAACGCCAGCACGGAATATGACTTTGTTAGGGTATGTGTACCTACTGTACGTACATGCAGGCGTAGTGCATCATTCAACACGTGCACAGCACAGCAATGCGATGGTTCTTTCAATGTAAGGACGGAGGGGGTGGGGAAGATCAAATTCATTGTGCCAAACGTGGGCTGGCGCCAATTTTATTCCATAGATTACCCCTGGAAGCTTCAAGAACGCCATTGCTGTGGAGGGAACATCTGGAGTTGCACTGGCGTGGGGAATCAACGCACATCTCAGAGACTGCTGTAACTTTATGGTGTCATGGGATGGAGTCCAGCTGAAGCTTCCCAGAGTTTTGCCTTTGCCGAAAGAGCCATTTGCTTACAGATCACGTGGAAGGTGAGAAAGAAGGAAAGAACTGAGAATTTTCGCCACTATTGTTTCAAGTATCAGCAGTGTGCCATCAAGATGAGTCTGTCGTCTGGTTACGTACCTGTCTTGGCTCGCCGTTTTGCAGATTTCGTTACTACGCCAACTCCTGCACCTTCAGCTACTCTATGGCTTACTGGTCGTGGAAGGAATGGTCCCCATTTATTGATTGGCTAGCTCTGAATGGCTTCAATTTGCCATTGGCCAAAGTTGGCACGGAGCTGATCTACAGAAATGTCTTGCTCGCAATAGGATTGTCGGAGAAAGAAGTTGCAGGCTATTTCACTGGGCCATCCTTCTTAGCATGGTAAGGTCACACACAACGTTTTCTGCATATCCAGTAAACTATGTATTTTCTAGTAAACTATGTATTTTTTCTGTGGCACAACTTTACCGCATTGACTAACAATCAGTACGTACGTATGTGCATACCTGGTTATAATCTGATTACAACATTATGTAAAACACTGAATGTGAACACTATGCATGGCTGAAAAAGGTATGTATGTATAGTACATAAGACCGACTTGCATTAGCATCAAAAAATATCGACGATTTCTAAATCGTCAGCATTATTTGTATTCGAGAATTTAGGCAGCGGCAAGATGTCGGGTGTGCTCTCCTCCTGATTACTATTTCCTGTTTCTGAGCCCACCTTGATCTGCTTTCTTCGAATGAACAGCTTTGCGTCTTTGAAAGTGTCCTGAAGTTGAGCGCCACGCAAAAGGCGATTACTCCAAAAGGGCGCTATGACTAAGACGAGATGAAGCACGCCTCTGGCAATGTGCATCAGGACTTTTCTGATAGAAGTGTGAGCTATGGGGTCCAACAGAAGGTGTGCCCCATAGGAAAGCATTGACAGCATGCAGGCCACTGTTGTCAGCACTACAGTCGGCAGGAAAATGGATGAAATCTCGGCGTTTTGACTCAACTGCAAACCCAAGTAGAGATCTGACACAATTTTACTTGATTTTAGGCTCTCAAGCTTTGTTTTAGTGATTCTGATGGTCCAGAGCAGACAGATAGACGATACCTTTAGGAGTAGCGTCCATACAAACGAAACAATAATAAATGCTGTGCCACCAGGCGTGGCAGCATTTACTGACCACGTATCGCAAACACTAATGGATGGATGGGGAATATTTTTGAACACAATAAGAACGATGGTTGCTTGCACGATGGGTGCTACAAGCCAGGGACCTAGAAGGAAAGCTGCGGTAACTTTTGGACCGATACTCGTGGACGTCTTGTCATGCACAGTTCGCCAGGTTTCCCAGGCTCTGCATAAGCTGCTGCTTATGAGAGTAGAGAATAATGTCTGCATTAAGCAGCGAAATATCGATATTCGCAATATTGTGCATAAAGCGACTTTGTCGGCGAAAAAACATGGCGAAACTAGTGGAATGATGACATCGGCGAACAGCTGGGTGGAAGCGAAATACAGCGAAGTAAATGCGACAACAAAATGCAGATGAATTTGGAGCAATCCAAACTTTTTGTAGGAGCTACGAAACTTCCAGAGTTTGAGTAGGAATATAAAATTTGCCACTGCACCGACAAACTGCATGATGATGACGGTAATGGTTGGGATAAGCCATATTTTCTCGTTGTCGTACATTTCCCACAAATGCGATGAGTTGCAGGCGGTAACATTATGAATTGAGAAGGTCGTAAAATCTGTGTTGTTGGTGTTCATTTTCAACAACAACTGGAGTAAAAAGTGGCAATCACAAATTGGAAAAAAAGTCGAATTGACACAATCCTACGTAGGTACGTTTGTAGCTGCTGGTTGTGGCTCTGACTCTGACCACGTGCACTATCACATTGCTAGTAGCAAACACCTGGTGAAAAAATATCCCCACCGGAGGCGAAGAAGTTTATGCAAAATAATCCCTTTGGGCTATAAGCAGATTTTCTCTGTTTTATCTTATCTTTATCCTTGTCCTTACTTTATTTTACTTTTTTGCTTTAGCTACTTAGCTTTATCTTTACTTTTACTGATTGGTTGGATTTTGTTTCTCAACATTAATGTATTATGGAGCCGAAGAAACCGGGCAAATACGTCCGCTAGCATTGGTCCAAAAGTTACGGCCATTAGGAAGGCCGACTAAATACAGAACAGTAAAAAACCACTTGTGTGTATACGTACACACTGTGTGTGAATGCATACGCAGTGTACTCGCTCGGCGTAATCCTCGGCGCTGCATGTTCGACTCACGCACTGGCTGCCCAATTTTTCAAATTTCTTCTCTTGTCCTCAAATCTCTTAGCAGTGTACTCGCTGCAGAAGAGTTGAACAAATAATAATGTGATGGTAGCACATGAGGTTATATCGGTACGCTATATGTGTATGTCTACTACAGATCAAATCAGAAGCATTTTCTGTCTAGTCATCAAGAAAGCTCGGAAAAGGGTCAGTCATAGTTATTCATATTTAATTTGGAAATTCCAATTCCCGAATCGCCACTTCCGCGCCTCTTTTTTCTCGCTGTGGAGAAGGTTCCGTAATTTCTGTCGACGTCCTCGTCTTCAAAGTCGCTAAAGAGTGGTTTTCGCTATCTCTCCCTCCTTGCGGTCCAGAGACGCGCAGAATCTGCTCCGCCGATTCCCTCTCTCTCCGGCTGATATCTGAGCAAAACGAGCGCACTGATTAGCGCAGGAACCACGCCAGAACGAAGGGCGTAGGAGCCAGTCTCCTCCATCAGCATGAACAACATCGTGCCCAGGCCGTTATTGGCCGGAGCAGCGCAGTGCTGATGGCTTGAGCGAGGCTTCCCGGGGGCGGCCCAGTTCGAGGGGGAGGCAGGCCTATGAACGTTGGTGAAGCAGAGGGCGACGACGAGGCATAGGTTGAGCCTACTGGCCGTTGCGATGGCCAGAGCCAACCGCGATGCTGTTGGAGGCGGGCCAGGAGGCGCCGATGAGGGAGAGACGGGCGTCGCTCTTCCGTCCAGCAGCGACAGACTGGTCAGAAAAGACGGCGGAGAGAAGGGTGAAAGCGGGCGAACGGGCGCGCGAGAGGCGAAACGACGTCGTCGCGGAAGATTTCCGAGGAGAAACTGTCGATCAGATGTCCGCGGTGAAGGCGTAGTGAGCGCAGCGGCAGCCGATCAGGAAGCGGACGCCCAGTTGTCAGGTGCTGCGCTGTGCGGTCTCTGCCTCTCCGCTCCCTCGGAGGGGGGACAGAAAAGGTCGCGCAGATGGAAGGGAAAGGCATGCCTTCTCACGCAAAATGGAAGGAGTGATCAACAGATGTCTGTTGCGCCGTATAGAACAGCAGCACCTCCTCGCCTTTGCTCCATGCGGAGGAAGAGAAGCGGGGCGGTAGGCTGTTTAGGGTATGGTGCGGGGTGTGGGGGAGTGGGAAGAAAGAACAGTAGGAGGACGAAGGAGGGTCGGTATGAGCGCATCAGCTGCAGCACCTCAAATCCTGTTCGCACGTCTACACAACATAAAACTTGTCTTAGCAATCGTATATTTGGTACTACATATGGTGTGTATGTACGCGTTGTACGTGTATGTACGTGTCGTGTACTGTAAGTTGCGTACTGTGAATAAAAAAAGGTATGCGGGGATAGCTATACTGTTGTCATGTAAATGCAACTCCTTTTAGCGAGTTTACCGACATAAAAAATAGCCTAGAAATAGCCGTTGCCTAAAAAGTAAAGACGACGAAGAAAAGTCCTTCCAGAGTTGGCATTGATTCCATTGACAGGGGTCCAATTCTGAATGAAACGCGAATATGTACGTCCATGTCGTGATTTGTGTTGGTGCTGTGTATCTTTATCATGATACATTTTGTTGCGAAAGAAAGAAAAACTTTTTATTTCGTTGTCTTTACTATAACGGCTATTATTATTTTTTATGTCGGTAAACTCGTAAAAGGTAGCTTCCATTTACATGACAAAAGTATAGCTATACCCGTATAGCTTTTTTTATTTCCTGGTAGAAGTACAGTACTTATGTTGGTACATGTTGGAGTCGTCGGTGGATTATGTCTCCGGTGAGTGAGGTGGCGGCGGGAGTGTGGAGAAGGACAGGAATCCTGTACGGCGGCGGACTCACCTCCCGATGAGAGTGGGTGGGAGGCTGCGCCACCTGAATCGCAATTAGCATACGCTACAGATGTAAATGAGACCAGAGTTGCTCCAAGTGTTGCGGTCCATCTGATTCTTCGTCGATTTCCATATCCGTCATTATTGCTGCTAGTGGTTACAGGAACCACCGCAAAACAGCCAAGAAGGCAGCGCAATGGCCGGAATAGCACTGAAAAATACAATTCTGGTTTTGCAAGGGCTAAACTTGGGCTGAGCTACGTAACGAGACTGTACGTACATACAGTATGTATGTGCGATAGTACGGAAGCACTGCACTGTATATACTGTACGGTACGATGACGCAGTAGTGGCTTGCCTTAGAATATAGCTCCAACGTAATCCCACTTTTCGCAATGAGAGGCACCAGAAGAAAGCCGATTATGGCTCAGGATAGAAGCTGGCCACACACATGCTCCACTGCAGATACCACAGGTCTCGTGGCATGGATGAACTGTCGGTGTCAGAAACGCAAAAGCTCAGCGTTAGCAGCTGATGGATGGCGCTTTCGGCAGTGTTCACATAGGAACGTCTTGGTAGCCGAACTGCAGCTGCTTCCGAATGCCGCCAGCAAGCAGGCCAACCTCGCGACGACCGCCTCGCCCCAGGAGACGACACGACGACACAAGGGAAGAAAGGAGAGAGAGAAACGACGTACGAGAAGGGCGAATAAACAGGTACGTAGGGGTGCGACACACACCGCCGAAATACACGCGGACGTACATATAGACGACGCGCACACACGAGCCAGGCGAGGACAGGGATAGCCTAGCGCGGGGTACCTTAAGAGTGAGACAAGATAGACGCTAAACGAGGAAGAGACGCCGCATCCGATGGAAAGAAAAAACTCGGCGAAAGAACAAAATAGGCAGGGGGAGGGGACCGGCGCGCCAATATCACAGGGGGTGGACCGTCGACACAACTGGACCAGCAGCCTAACCCTGCAGAAGCTAATACTGAAGCGTATGATCGATCTGGGAATGGTTCCCGTGTTGCAGGCATTTGCCGGACATGTCCCTGACGCTTTGAAGAGGTTTGCAGCAACAGATCCCAGTTGGTGATGAGAAAAAGGGGATACGGGAGCTATATTCTAAGGCAAGCCACTCATCATCTACGTACAGTATTTGAGTGATCTCTATCGAATAATACGTAGTACGTAAGTACGTACGTAGCAGCCAAAGTTAGCCCGGAAAACCAGAAGTACACTACCGGCCATTGTGGGCTGCCTTCTTGCTTTCTAATAAGAATAATAGCATTGAAACAAGTAGATGGACGAAACGGAGACGCGGCTAATAACGTAGCGTAGCAAGGGAAGGGGCGCAGCCGGCCATCTCCACCGCAGACGGGAGGTGAGTCAACCAACTGGGATCTGTTGCTGCAAACCTCTTCAAAGCGTCAGGGACATGTCCGGCAAATGCCTGCAACACGGGAACCATTCCCAGATCGATCATACGCTTCAGTATTAGCTTCTGCAGGGTGTATTGCTGCTGGTGCCAGTTTTGTGTCAACGGTCCACCCCAACTGTGAATATTGGACATGCGTCCAGGTCCCCTGCAAAAATGCAACACCAATCTGCCTAAAAAAATATATTGTTTCTTTTAACAGCCGTAGTTTCTTTTCTTGTCCATCGGATAAACAGAGACAGTTTCTCAAATTCCTCAAGTGTTAGCGATTGACTTTCATTGTGCTCACATGTCTTAAATAGAGTACACCCGCGCTAAGGACTATTCCATCATGTCCTGCGTTTTCATTCATGGATTGCTGCGTTTTGATGATTGCGCGTCAGTGCATATAATGTACAGCAAATTGCCTACCGATTAGTATTTACGGACGGTGAGTGGATGTACGCACATCCACATACGTACCTGGTATGTATGTACGCATGCATGCATGTACTGAACGTACGTACAGTATGTCTGCATGCATGCATGCACTATATTTGCTTGCACACTTGATGTACGTACGTACAGTAGTCAGTAACGTCGCTGTATTTTCTGAGCAATTGATGGCCTTATTCTTAGAAGAACCTGTCTCTCTGTCGGGTCGCCATTCCGAAGGACGCTAACGCTGGTGCTGATGCACACAATCCAGTTCCTTATGTTTCACGGCGCATAGCGTCGCAACAAAAGTCAAACTTCGTACAGCACAGCACAATGTGCTATGACACGTTCTGCATTTGATGCTGTCCATTCCATAATTTCTTACTATAGTCTGGCCAATAGCAGTTGGCACTTGGACTCAAGGCGAGTTGCGTAGTTTGCATGTACTTCTGCTAAATAGGAGTACACGAAGCGTGGACAGAAATCCGCATTTGTAAAACTATTTTACGCAACGCGCCTTGAGTCCAGGTGCCAACTGCTATTGACCAGACTATAACACGCTATTCGTGATTTCGCAGTAACGGTGACGTTATTTTGTTCCTTGACTTTGAGTGACCAAGACATCTTGACAAGAAACTTATCATCATCCGCTTCGTACAAAATATTTCTGCTGAACAGAGGAAAGCCATGTCACTATCCTATGACGAAGGAAATACACCGACAGAGAAGGAAAATACTGCGCCGCTTAAGTTTGGCGGTCTGTCGCCGAAGTTGGCGCTGCTTTGCGCTCTGGTGGCATTCGGAAGCAACTGGCAGTTCGGCTACCAGATGTCCTATGTGAACACTGCCGAAAGCGCCATCCATCAGCTGCTAACGCTGAGCTATAGCTCTGACACCAACAGTTCATCCATGCCACGAGACCTGTGGTATCTGCAGTGGAGCATGTGTGTGGCCAGCTTCTATCCTGGAGCCATAATCGGCTTTCTTCTGGTGCCTGCTGCATTGCGAAAAGTGGGATTACGTTGGAGCTATATTCTAAGGCAAGCCACTGCATCATCGTACCGTACAGTATATACAGTGCAGTGCATACGTACTATCGCATCATACATACTGTATGTACGTACAGTACGTTACGTAGCTAGCCCAAGTTTAGCCCTTGGAAAACCATGAATTGTATTTTTCAGTGCTATTCCGGCCATTGTGGGCTGCCTTCTTGGCTGTTTTGCGGTGGTTCCTGTAACCACTAGCAGCAATAATAGTACGGATATGGAAATCGACGAAGAATCAGATGGACCGCAACACTTGGAGCAACTGCTGGTCTACATTTACATCTGTAGTCGTATGCTAATTGGGATTCATGGTGGCGCAGCCTTGGCCATTCTGCCACTCTGGATACGGGAGGTGAGTCCGCCGCCGTACAGAGGATTCCTGTCCTGTTTCCAGCAGCTGGCCGTCGCCGCCACCTCACTCACCGGAATGATCATGGGAAGTCCGCAAGTCGTCGGTACGGATTTTAGCACAGCATTGTACCATAGCAGTAAGTACTGTACGTAACTACCCAGGAAATAAAAAAAAGCTATACGGGTATAGCTATACTTTTGTCATGTAAATGCAAGCTACCTTTTAGCGAGTTTACCGACATAAAAAATAATAATAGCCGTTAGTAGTAAAGACGACGAAATAAAAAGTTTTTCTTTCTTTCGCAACAAAATGTTGATCATGATAAAGATACACAGCACCAACACAATGATCACGACATGGAACGTATCATTATTCGCGTTTTCATTCAGAATTGGACCCCTGTCAATGGAATCAATGCCAAACTGCTGGAAGGACTTTTCTTTCGTCGTCTTTACTTTTTAGGCTAACGGCTATTTTTAGGCTATTTTTTATGTCGGTAAACTCGCTAAAAGGTAGCTTGCATTTACATGACAACAGTATAGCTATCCCCGCATACCTTTTTTTATTCACATGGTACGCAGACTTACAGTACACGACACGTACAGTACACGTACAGTACGCGTACAGTACACACCATATGTAGTACCAAAATATAGTACGATTGCTAGAGACAAGTTTTATGTTGTGTAGACGTGCGAACAGGATTTGAGGTGCTGCAGCTGATTGCGCTCATACCGACCCTCGGCTTCGTCCTCCTACTGTTCTTTCTTCCGGACACTCCACACCATCACTTTCACCGCAGTCGGCATACCGCTAAATACAGCACCGTCATACCGCCAGCAACGCGGTCTTTCTCTTCCTCCGAGCATTGGAGCAAAGGCGAGGAGGTGCTGCTGTTCTATTACGGGCGCAAACAAGAGCATCTGTTGGATCACTGGACGCTGTCCATTTTGCGTGAGAAGGGCGAGATGTCCTTTCGCGGCGATTTCCATCTGCGCGACCTTTTCTGTCCCCCCTCTGCAAAGAGGGAGCAGGAGAGGGCAGACGACCGCACAGCGCAGCACCTGGAGGGCAGACTGGTGCGTCGCGGCTTCCTGATCGGCTGCCTGGCTGCGCTCAGCTACGCCTTCACCGCGGACGATCTGATCGACAGTTTCTCCTCGGAAATCTTCCGCGACGACGTCGTTGTCGCCTCGTCGGTGGGCGCGCCCGATTTGGCCACGCTCTTCACCCTTCTGCTCGGCGCCGTCCTCCTGCTGACCAGTCTGGTCGGCTGCTGGACGGAGGAGCGTCTGGGACGTCGTCTCTCGCTCATCGGCGGCCTCCTGGGCACCGCCGTCACCAACAGCATCGCGGTTTTGGCTCTGGCCATCGGCAACGGCCAAGTAGGCTCAACCTATGCCTGCGTCGTCGCCCTCTGTTTCACCAAGGCGTTCATAGGCCTGGGCGCCGGAGCTCCGGCCTGGTTTCTGACGTCGGAACTGGTGCTTGCTCCCGCGCGAGCGCACGCTCAAGCCATCAGCACTGCGCTGCTCCTGGCCAACAACGGCCTGGGCACGATGTTGTTCATGCTGATGGAGGAGACTTTGGGCTCCTACGCCCTTCTGGTTCTGGCGGTGGTTCCTGCGCTAATCAGTGCGCTCGTTTTGCTCAGATATCAGCCGGAGAGCAGAGGGAAGTCGGCGGAGCAGATTCTGCGCGCTCTCTGGGACCGGAAGGAGGGACGCAGAATCGCGAAAGAGCACGGCGACTACTTTTTGCTGAGTGACTTTGAAGACGAGGACGTCGACAGAAATTACGGAACCTTCTCCACAGCGAGAAAAAAGAGGCGCGGAAGTGGCGATTCGGGAATTGGAATTTCCAAATTAAATATGAATAACTATGACTGACCCTACCGAGCTTTTCTTGATCACTAGACAGAAAATGCTTCTGATTTGATCTGTATAGTAGACAGACATACACATACAGCGTACCTGTAACCTCCTCATCGTGCTACTGTACCTTCACATTATTATTTGTTCAACTCTTGTACAGCGAGTACACTGCTAAGAGATTTGAGGACAAGAGAAGAAATTTGAAAAATTGGGCAGCCAGTGCGTGAGTCGAACATGCAGCGCCGAGGATTACGCCGAGCGAGTACACTGCGTATGCATTCACACGCAGTGTGTACGTATAGCATAAGTGTTTTTTTACTGTTCTGTATTAGTTGGCCTTCCTAATGGCCGTAACTTTTGGACTAGCTAGCGGACGTGTTTGCCTGGTTTCTTCGGCTCCATAATACATTAATGTTGAGAAACAAAACAATCCAACTAATCAGTAAAAGTAAAGATAAAGCTAAGTAGCTAAAGCAAAAAAGTAAAATAAAGTAATAAGAAAAGGATAAAGATAAGATAAAACAGAGAAAATCTGCTTATAGCCCCAAGGGATTATTTTACATAAACTTCTTCACCTCTGGTGGGGATATTTTTTCAGCAGGTGTTTGCTACTAAGTAATGTGATAGTGCACGTGGTCAGAGTCAGAGCCACAACCAGCTACAAACGTACGTGGGATTGTGTCAATTCGACTTTTTTTCCAATTTGTGATTGCCACTTTTTACTCTAGTTGTTGAAAATGAACACCAACAGCACAGATTTTACGACCGTCTCAATTCATAATGTTGCCGCCTGCAACTCATCGCATTTGTGGGAAATGTACGACAACGAGAAAATATGGCTTATCCCAACCATCACCGTCATCATCATGCAGTTTGTCGGTGCAGTGGCAAATTTTCTATTCCTACTCAAACTCTGGAAGTTTCGTAGCTCCTACAAAAAGTTTGGATTGCTCCAAATTCATCTGCATTTTGTTGTCGCATTTACATCGCTGTATTTCGCTTCCACCCAGCTGTTCGCCGATGTCATCATTCCACTAGTTTCGCCATGTTTTTTCGCCGACAAAGTCGCTTTATGCACAATATTGCGAATATCGATATTTCGCTGCTTAATGCAGACGTTATTCTCTACTCTCATAAGCAGCAGCTTATGCAGAGCCTGGGAAACCTGGCGAACTGTGCATGACAAGACGTCCACGAGTATCGGTCCAAAAGTTACCGCAGCTTTCCTGCTGGGTCCGTGGCTTGTAGCACCTATCGTGCAAGCAACCATCGTTCTTATTGTGTTCAAAAATATTCCCCATCCATCCATTAGTGTTTGCGATACGTGGTCAGTAAATGCTGCTACGCCTGGTGGCACAGCATTTATTATTGTTTCGTTTGTATGGACGCTACTCCTAAAGGTATCATCTATCTGTCTGCTCTGGACCATCAGAATCACTAAAACAAAGCTTGAGAGCCTAAAATCAAGTAAAATTGTGTCCGATCTCTACTTGGGTTTGCAGTTGAGTCAAAACGCCGAGATTTCATCCATTTTCCTGCCGACTGTAGTGCTGACAACAGTGGCCTGCATGCTGTCAATGCTTTCCTATGGGGCACACCTTCTGTTGGACCCCATAGCTCACACTTTTATCAGAAAAGTCCTGATGCACATTGCCAGAGGCGTGCTTCATCTCGTCTTAGTCATAGCGCCCTTTTGGAGTAATCGCCTTTTGCGTGGCGCTCAACTTCAGGACACTTTCAAAGACGCAAAGCTGTTCATTCGAAGAAAGCAGATCAAGGTGGGCTCAGAAACAGGAAATAGTAATCAGGAGGAGAGCACACCCGACATCTTGCCGCTACCTAAATTCTCGAATACAAATAATGCTGACGATTTAGAAATCGTCGATATTTTTTGATGTTAGGCAAGTCGGTCTTATGTAGGTACAATTATACATGTACCTTTTTCGGCAATGCATAGTAGTGTTCCCATTCAATGTACTTACGTACATAATGTCAAGAATAATGTAAAGCTTTATATTATTCTTGATAATGTTGTAATCAGATTAGGTACCTATAACCAGGTACATATAGAGTGTTCCGTAATAAACTCACCGGATGTTTGTGCCTCTCGTTCATCAACGGAGCGTTCGATTTCAGTACGCTCTTTTACATTTGGTAGCTAAAGCTTCTAAAATGGTGCAGGCAAAATTTCAGCCCTGTAGTCCTTCTGTCAAGGAAGTTATGAAAGCTCAAACTTTCGAACACAAAAATTCACGTTTTTTTCACTATGATGATGATGATGATGATGAATAAATTTACTGTTACCACAAGGTTTTGCAAAGAACAAAACATAAACCAAATACATAACATACAGTATAAGAACTAAACCGGGGTTAAGACCGAAGTTAGCACTCCATGGATGAGTTTTCTCAAATTTCTTCACAATGGCGCAGTATATTTGGTTCTTCCGCGTCTTACTTGTGATATTTATCAGGATTTGAAAATGCATTAGCTTTTGGATGGTAGAATATGCTCTTTATTTTGGTACAACATAAGGCAAATCCTCGATTTCTGAGGTCAGCTTTTCTGAGCTATTTTGAGCCGTTTCCTGTTGGCCTAGAAAGTTGAAATTTTGTCTGCATGAACTTTGAAGCCTTGGCTACCTATTGCAAAAGAGCGCATTTAAAAATGACACCCCGCTGTGGAGATAGAGACACAAACAGCCGGTGAGTATATTATGGAACACCCTGTATATGTACTACATACGTAATGGTTGTTCAGTCAATGCGGTAAGTTGTGTAGTCCGTCTTGCAAGACGGTTGTCTCCAAGGGATTTTGCTCGTGTTGTAATAATTCATTGGCTTTAGTAGCACTGGTACTTTGGCATAACAGTACTTTGGGCAGAATAGGAAGGAAGAGGGTACATGAATTCGCAGCACGGGTAGGGCCGGAAGCAACTTCCGTTGGACGGACTACACAGTGCTGGGCTGTGGATGTTTCTGCGTAACTACTGTACCTACCAAAACGTAATTTACAATATAGGCCTACATGAACCTGGTTGGTTGGTAAGGTACCAAACCAACCTACAACAGAGGCTTTCCTACATACTGTAACTGTACATAGTTCATTGGATATGCATGCAGTGAACGTTGTGTTGTGACCTTACCATGCTAAGAAGGATGGCCCAGTGAAATAGCCTGCAACTTCTTTCTCCGACAATCCTATTGCGAGCAAGACATTTCTGTAGATCAGCTCCGTGCCAACTTTGGCCAATGGCAAATTGAAGCCATTAAGAGCTAGCCAATCAATAAATGGGGACCATTCCTTCCACGACCAGTAAGCCATAGAGTAGCTGAAGGTGCAGGAGTTGGCGTAGTAACGAAATCTGCAAAACGGCGAGCCAAGACAGGTACGTAACCAGACGACAGACTCATCTTTATGGCACACTGCTGATACTTGAAACAATAGTGGCGAAAATTCTCAGTTCTTTCCTTCTTTCTCACCTTCCACGTGATCTGTAAGCAAGTGGCTCTTTCGGCAAGGGCAAAACTCTGGGAAGCTTCAGCTGGACTCCATCCCAAGACACCATAAAGTTACAGCAGGCTCTGAGATGTGCGTTGATTCCCCACGCCAGTGCAACTCCAGATGTTCCCTCCACAGCAATGGCGTTCTTGAAGCTTCCAGGGGCAATCTATGGAATAAAAGTGGCGCCAGCCCACAAACGTACGTGCGTTTGGCACAATGAATTTGGTCTTTCCCCACCCCCTCCGTCCTTACATTGAAAGAACCATCGCATTGCTGTGCTGTGCACGTGTTGAATGATGCACTACGCCTGCATGTACGTACAGTAGGTAGGTACACATACCCTAACAAGGTCATATTCCGCGCTGGCGTTTGAGATGATGAGCTTCAATTCAAATTGCCACGCTTGCGCTGGTAGCAACCTTCCCAAAAGTTCCCGTACTGCAGCAATCTGTGTTTGACTGGACACCAACGGTTTCAAGCTATCCAGTGGAGAAAACTTGACCGCTGTAGCTGCTGCAATAAGTTGGTTTAAAATATCGGTCAATCAACGAAAGTCTAACGAATTTTAATTTAGGTACTGACTTGCCAATGCCAACAAAAGCCAAGGTGACCTGAGGCGAGATGAAAACATGAGTGCATGTATCGGTCGGTACCTGGAATAACAAGGGTCATCAAGAAGCAGCAGAAACCACTGGAGCAGTTGATTACCATATTATTGTTCTACGTTCAACATCAACCTTTCTTTATTAGTAGCGTAGCGGTGCACTCATATTGAGCACATGATCGCCCTTTGTTTTGCTATACGTATGTGTGCGTTTCGTTGTGAAGTTTCATATTTCATTCCGAAAATGCCGGCGAAAGATTGCCAAAATTGTGCACGAAACAAAGCCAGCTGTACATACGTACTATGCATATGCATGCATAGCATCGTGCTTACATTCCTCACTGCACGTGAAATGCTGTAAAGCATACAGTAGGCGTACTTACGTACATACATACACTTACGTACGTACACACCTTTTCGATGCGTCATTTTTCCTGGCCGGCCACTAGTGGGCTACACACGTGGTGAGTAAACTCACGGTGAATTCACGGTGAGATTTAACTTCGAGTTTTATTTTCGTGTAGAGCATCCTCACTTGCTCCCAAGCGCAAAATTTTCTCATGTGTTCACACGTGGTGAGTTTCAAACTCACGGTGAATTCACCAGCCTCCCTATGCTTCATCACATACTTATTCCACGTGAGTTTACTCGCCACTATGTGCCACCGAAAGGCAGCAATACAACGTTGCGTGCAAAATTAGTCATACAACGGTAATGCAATAATGGTATTACGAATTAGTCATTGGCATTACATTGGTGAAAAATTAGTCATACAACGGTAATGCAATTTACCGTAACTTCATATATTCTTAAAAATAGGTATAGGCTAATACAACTCCTGTAATTGGGAGTTTTGCATGTCATTGTATATATTTTTGATAACTGTCACTGCCGCTCTAATGCCAGAGTGTCATCCGGGCTAAGTGGCCCGGGCATATGCCACGAATGACGTGAAGCAGAAAAAACAAGTGACTCTCACTCAGCCCTTAACGGTGACAGTGCCACGTGCCACACTTTACATATACCATTGCAACCCTCCAAAGAAAAATCTGAGAAATCACAGGGGTACATAGACGTAGCAGCTCCTACCTACTTATTTTGAAAGCACAACTGTGTAATCTTTTCTCGCGTTTGCTAAGCAGCAGTGCCGTATTGCGCAGAACCAGATAGATACCTACATTATGTGCTCTGCCGAAACACACTGCCAACACTAAAGAAAGATCTGAAAGGGCTTGCAGAAGCAGCAGGCAGGGAGCAAAGATTTGGGGTCGGGGTTTAAAGGAACGCGGCACGTGCTCTTTGCAGATAGCAGCCTTAGTTAGCTACGACTATAAGTACGTAGCTATCCAAATGCTTTTTTGCGCTTTACTGCTTTCTCGAAGCTGCTTTCACTGGTTAACTTCGGTTTGTCTGACTCTGATGATGATGGCATAAAACTGAGTTTGCGATGCTAACTAAGAGAAAGTGTGCATTCTGAAGTAGAAACAAAGAAAAATTAGCCAGAGAAAGGCTCCAAGACCGCGACGACTGACTTGCTTACGAGCGCGTTGAAAGCTCGAGAGGATTTGGTGCGGTAGGTGTTTGATTTGAGTCGCTAATTATTGGTCGGTTTCTCGTTTTATCTTATCACACAACGATGGAAAAATGAGATAATGGTCAAGGTCGCTTTCATCATTATCATCCATCTCTCTTAGTTATATCACTGTGATGTTGTTGTTTTTTTAGATACAATCGCAATCCACCAATATTATGTATGTGTGGTGTAGGCCTATGTACGTACTACGTATATTACCTATCCGTTCTGTTCTTGTAGTTGGAGGAACGTACGTACTGTATGTACGGTACGGTATTACGGTGTGTACATTCATGTCATAATGTTATGTGCAAGTATATGCATTAAGCATAATCAAGCTGCTACCGCAAATAGCCACTCCTTAGCCTCCCAATTAGCTCAAGCTGACAAGTTTTCCTACAAGCATTTGATTAGTTTTCGGTTGCACTATTATTGGTTCAAGGCGGCCGATATAATCTTATTTGTACGGAAATTGGCACCAAGCCGGCCGGAAGATGTTCCGCCATACTTGTATAATTCTCATAAAATAAGTTTTCCCTTTTCCCTCGGAAAGTATGAAAAGGATTTTTTTTCGAGCAAGTATGAAAAGAAAACAGCCAAGGCAGCGTACGTACATAGTAAAGTCAATATGAAAATGCTTCTTGCGCCTCTGTATTATTTTATTTGTGTTTTACGACCGTTGTCAATATTTGTATATGTAAAGCAGGGATTGTCGCAATAACATGGGCGACATGGGAACCAAATGAAGCCACTCGCCGGAAGGGAAAAAGGCCAAGAAGCTTGATGCCTTTCATTTTCATGCTGTTCCTCTGTTGTTCGCTATTTGAGTGTAGAGCAGAGTCGTTGAACAAATTCCATTGAAAAGTCGGATATCGGTCTTTTGTGACAAACTTTCTTTTTAAAAGCTGGAAGAGCACAAGAAACGAATGCTCGGCCAAACATTACGTGGTCTCACGATGTTGCGCTCAGAGCGCGCGCACTGTGCATTTTTTAAAGTCAGGCAGCATTCTCGACAGGAACTGATAATGTTCCAGCCTGCCATACCATTATAGATTGTGGTTGATAATTCATCAATTATTTGTCTCTTTTCAGGCCCCAAAAAAATACGAACGATTATCACCCTTGGAGGGCCGCAAGGCGAACGGATAGAAGATACATCCACCTATAGCCGCTTTTCCGTTTCACAGCGAGCCTTGGCTTTTCGCAAGTCTTCCCTGGTTTTTCACGGCCGTACGTAGGCCGAGGCTCGAGCTTTCGGCTTTTCACTGCTCTGCTTCCTCCTGGATTAATGCTGAACGATCACGAAACGGCGACCGATAGATAATCAATAAATCAATTAGGTGATCAATCATGGGTGATAAGGAGGAGACAGGTGGCGGAGAACAGGATGACATTTCATTTCTCAGAACTGTAAGAAGGGATAAAAATACCTACACCGACGGGATTACGGTAGAGATGTGTTACCGAAGATTTTCTTAGGGCGACATTGTGGCATTGTCATGCGTTGCCAGTCGAGAAGGTGTTATGGGGACGGATCGTGTTTGTTTGTCGGCGGAAGGATTTGGAAATCGCATGTGCTACCTGGAGAACGTCACCGATCGGGTTAGAAAATTAGTCATCATGTCCTGTGAGCAGTACCGTTGTAAAACAAGATTTAGCCTGTATTTTTTTCAGAATGTGCCACCGGACATCGCTATATGCATGTTTTACATCGATCAAGCCTTATCTGTACGTGCCTTGCAAGAAATGATGAGCGCTCAATCACAGGAACAGGTAAAAATCAACCAGTGTGCCAGACCTCTAGAAGACCGTAAAAAAGCCAGACAAAATGTGACTTTTGTATAAAAAAATATTATGTCTAATCAAGGGCGAAGAGGAGGAGGAGCCTCAAGTTGATCGAAAAGGAATTCATACCATTATTCAATTGGTATTTATTGGCATTGGTGCCATTGTCTGAGCACATGGGCTTGTCATGTAACATACTTAAGTACATGCATATTGCATAAAGCTGGGAGTAGCGAACAAACTGAGCTGAATGGATGGATGCCACAGCCACCATTGTTGGTCATGGCCGGTTCTCCACCCTGACTGAATTTTCGTTGATACCCACTCCGTTTTGTTTTTCTACAAAATAGGACAATGTTTTCGACTTTGTCACCCCTACCTGCACCAGAGATGGCATTTATATTTATCTCCATATTCCATCATCCCATCCCCGCTTATGGGGTTCTCCATTGCATGCATGAATGTGCACTGGCCATTTGGGGACGTACGGCTATTTTTTCAATCGTTCTTCAAATGAAAGAGTGTGCAAGCAGTCTTGTGTCTTTTGTTTCAGGCAGGAGGGGGAGGCGGTCACCGCACTCTTCTCTATGGTCACGCCGTCCAACTGCGGCACGTGCAAAGCGATATGGTGAGCAGCTTCTCAGCGCATTTCCAGCTTTACGTCGCTTTTTCGTAAAAGTGGCGCAAATTTGAAAACTTGTTCAATAAGACACGTACTCCTAGAGCGCGAAAAGTGAAGTGTGCGCTCTAGGAGTACGTGAAAAATAAAACAAAAAAATAAAATAATAAAAATAAAATGTTGAATTTCAATATTTTTTAGTTTCTTTCATGTCTGTCCTCATGTTCATCGTCGGATAAGCTAGCTTTCGATGTGGGACTTCATGAAACTAGCGAAGGTACGAAAGGAACAAGATTCTGTTTTCTTATTTGTGCCGGGCCTAACATTTTGTTGTTTCCTTGAAATTTGTGCCTTTATTTCCGTCTTTTTTAGGGGAATCTTGTTGGTGGACCATTCACCCGGCGTCCAAACAGAGATCGGAGGGCGAGAAAGTACGAGTGGGCGATGACGTCATTCTGGTCAGCGTTGCCACGGAGAGATACCTTGTAAGACCCAATTGGCCATCCTTTTTGACCTCGAATCGACGATAGGCCTTCGCTAAAGGGTCGTTCACATTGGAGGCAAATACTCTTGGCTTAGGTAGGCCCGATGTATTCATGGCTGTCCATCTAGGTTTGACTCTTCCGAAAAAATCAGCAATTTGGTGTGATGGGTTCCGAGCGACCAAAAGTTACGGTAGGAAAAACAAGGACGAAGATGCAGGCGCGAACGCGACGATTGTTGTTTTCGCTTCCGTAAATTTTGATCGCTGAAGGACCTATCACACCTCTATTTTCTGACGGGTCAAATCTGGATTCTTTTGCTTATGCCGAGCCATGGACGTACGCTTGGCGCTTGTCTCTAATATGAATGAGCCTTGATGTTACTAGATGTTACGAATGTCAAGTATGTGTCCTTGAAATATGAAAGCGTAGCGGAAGTGTTTATGTTTGAACACAATGTCATCTTTTTGTGAAATTTTCTGGGTACTGAATTCATTAGCGTACAAAAATGTCACGTGTTAGTCTTGCATTTTTCATGAGGTAGCATTTTTATTACCTGCGAAAGGCCAAGGGACGTACAACATGCGTGTTTCATTTTCTCCGTTTTCTTTAGCACATGTCACACAGTCAAGGAGCGATGGTGATAGCCTCTTTTCATCAAACACTCTGGAACATCAACCCCGTCAGCTCAGGAAATGTCAGACTCAGAAATATGGGTAAGAAGCGAAAATGTGACAAGAAAAAATATGGAATAGATTCGAGCGGTAGTCTCATACGTGATTACTTACTGAGTGATTGATAAATTTGATACACGTTTGCAGGCTTTGTCTTCGGAAACGACGTCCTGAGATTCTTTCACGGCAACGACGAGTGCCTTACAATACCCGAGAATTGGTCGGAACATCCACAACACAAGTACATAGCTATACACTTACACCACATACGTACATACCTGTGCTGTGCATGATTCCGTATATGCACATACGGCATTACATCAAGACAAATCATACCCGCTGACCGACGTATCATAGTGGCGTGTACAGGGTGTTTCGTCCAACCGTTTCGCCTGCCTGCTCGAGACCACTTTGTTTGCATTGTTTTGTCTGGAACACCCTGTACTGTACACACGTTGTTGCCAAATATTCCCACTTTCTTCCTTTTCTTTCTAGTATGGTGATCTACGAGGGCGGAAACGCGATGAGTCAGGCGCGAGCCCTGTGGCGTCTGGAGATGATCCGGATGAAGTGGCACGGGGCGCTGATTGGCTGGGAGCAGACGTTCAGAGTGCGACACATCACCTCCGGCCGCTACTTGGGCCTGGCCAGCGTGGAGGAGGGATGCAGACAGCAGGACGTCATCCTGCTGCACAAGGACAAGGCGGACTTCGACTCCTGCGCATTCATCATGCTCTCTGCTAAGGTGCCCATCCCTTGTACAGCGGTGTAGTAGTGCACAGTGACTGGTACGTACTTTCCTCCCGCTCTGGGTGAAATGTTAGGAAGTATCTCTGCAGGTCTGGCTGAACAACGCTACAATTGTCTGCTTGCTTTATGTAGGATGTGAAGCGGCAAGGTTTAGAGGAGAAGGAAGAAGAGGGTATGGGACCACCCACGCTCAAATATGGCGAAACAAATGTCTTCCTGCAGCATCTAAGCACAAATCTGTGGCTCTCTTATCAGGTAGACCAATACTTTGTATGATATGATACGTGCAAGGACACTAGTACGCTACACACGTGGTGAGTAAACTCACGGGGAATTCCCCGTACGTATGCGATGAAGCATAGGGAGGCCGGTGAATTCACCGTGAGTTTGAAACTCACCGTCGTGTGAACACATGAGAAAAATTTTGCGCTTGGGAGCAAGTGAGAATGATCTACACAAAAAAATAAAACTCGAAGTTCAAACTCACCGGTGAATTCACCGTGAGTTTACTCACCACGTGTGTAGCGCGCTACTGACTCTGTACACATGGTATATGTCCTAGTACATACTGTACTAGAATACACACAGAATGGAAGAATCATCGTTCATCATCATTTGTAGACGAGCGAAGTGACAAAGAAAGGCATTGGCAAAGTGGAAGAGAAGAAAGCTATCGCCCTAGAGGAAGGTCACATGGACGATTGTTTCACATTCTTTATGGCGTTAGAAGAAGAATCGAAGGCTGGCAGGGTCATTCGAAAGTGCTCTTCAAGTCTGAACCGATTTCTCAAGTAAGTAACCGGTCTGTGGTTATACCGCCTATTTTATTTTTGATGAACAAAGTGAAGTAAGTAATCAATGGGTGAATGTGATTTTAGGGGCATCGAAGGCTTACAAGTTGAGGGCAGCGAGTCGACAGCGTGGCAGAAAGTGGATCTGGAGGAAGTGCTAAAACTGATGGAAGATCTCATCGATTATTTTGCGCAACCGCCAGAGGATTGCGGTATGTGACTATTCGAATTTCAGCTCATTTGGAACTAACCTTTTTTTTCTCGTTGACATCAGTACAATGGTGAGGTATGGTAAATTAGTGGTGTCAACTTTGAATAAGACAGTTTCTTCAATAGTTTTTTGGGTGTTTTTTTTTCTATTGCAGACTTCGAAGAGCGTCAGAACAAGCTAAGAGCGCTGCGCAGTCGTCAGGATTTGTTTCAAGAGGAGGGAGTGCTGAATATGATTCTGGATACGATCGACAAGTTTTCGCAGCTGGAAAGTTTGCCGGATTTCGCCGGTCTGCTGGGAGAGGGAGAATCAGAAACCCTGGCACGATATCTCCACCTATTTGTACCTGTTGGTGGCGGCCATGATCAAGGGAAACCACTCCAACTGCGCCCAGTTCGCCGCTGCCCAGCGTCTGGATTGGCTGTTCGGCCGACTGGCCAATCCCCAGTCCGCTGAAGGTATTGTTGTATGTACGGCAGGGCGCATTTATTAGGGTACTCTGTGGGGTGAGACGGGACATTGGTGCGCTTCACACGTGAGCTCCGAAGCGCTGCTCCAACATGTAAAATCTCCGTGCTTGCACCCGAACTCGCTCCGTTTTTTTCCAAACGTGCGTTGTGAAAAGCCGAGTTCGCACCGAACTCGCTCCGTTTTTTTGCCAAACGTGCGCTGTGAACAGCCGAGTTTGTTTTTCGGGGACGTGTGAACAAGCGGCTTTCGTTTTGGTCCAAACCGATGTCACTCCGAACTCGGTGCGAACTTACTCGGAGCTCGTGTTTAGCAGCCCATTGAGAGCGAAATTACGGACACCTAAACTTTTCTGAGCTATCAAACTTGTGACCTAACGGCCGAGTAAATATCCGACTCGGCTATGCTATATGAATGAGTCACCAAACTTGGTTGAGAAAAGCCTGATGTCCACTTTTCCACACATTGCCATATTGGAGCAACATTTTGCATTGTATGCTTTTAGTGTATGTATGTATGAATGTAATGTACACTTGTCTGTGCGTGTGCAGGCATATTGGATGTGCTGTACTGCGTTCTGACTGAGTCACCAGAGGCGCTCAACATGATATCCGAGGGTCACATCAAGTCAGTTATCTCTTTGTTGGAGAAAGTTGGAAGAGATCCAAAGGTTCGTCGCAAATCATGTTGCACAGTACTGTTTGTTTACGCTCGTAGATGACTGTACATAGTACATGTAGGTGTTGGATGTGCTGTCATCACTGTGCGAGGGTAACGGCGTTGTGGTGAGGAGCAGCCAGAACACCATCTGTCATAATCTGCTGCCGGGAAAAGATCTGCTTCTGCAGACCTATATGGTGGATCATGTCAGCAGGTACTCGGCTATTGTCTGCAGTATATAGGCCTATACTGTACATACAGTACAGACAGAGCATCATCCGGTTCTGGTCCCCGAATAAACGTACTGTATTCTACGTCTTCGTCTACGTCTACGTCTTGCTCCTATTTCGTTTGTACCCATCCATGTACGAAATGTAGCCAATGGCCTTTAAAAAATTACTAACAAGCATCTTCTGAGCGTATGTTGATGTGGTCTTTATCATCCTTCATCATTCATGATATGTAGTATGATGCCGACAACTCTGGTGGGCGTGGTGGATGGTAGCGCCTGGTTCAAGCGCTGGTACTTTGAGGCAGAAGTGGAGCATTTGGAGCAGATGACCCGACAGACGCCCTACCTCCGGGTCGCGGCTGGGCCAACACCGCCGGATACATACCCTACCCGGGGCCCGGGGAGAAAGTGGGGCTGCAATGGAGTCGGAGACGACCTCTTCTCCTACGGATTCGACGGACGCAACATGTGGTCGGGTAAGTACGAATGGCAGTCGTGAAGCGGGGTAACTCGGTTGGAGGGTAATTCGGGTAACCCCATCAATCGGAGATAGAGCGGCGTGGCTTGCCCCGAATTACCCAAACCAAGTTTCGTTTCCTTCCAGAAGTTTCGACTATTGTTTCGATAATCTTTTGCTATTGATAAGGGAAAGCAAGCACTATGATTTGTATGTTTTTTTTGTAGGCGGCGCTGCGAAGAGCGTGGGAATACGTGATCTGAAGAAAGGCGACGTTATAGGCTGCAGTCTGGATCTGCACATACCGGAGATTCGCTTCTCTCTGAACGGAAACTCGGTGGACGGATCTTACCGCGGATTCAATACGGACGGATTCTTCTTTCCCGTTATGAGTCTGTCTGCAAAAGTCAGGTAGGCATGCCACTCTCTGTACGTACGTATTGTTGTGTCATATTGTGACGCCCTAGGTCTGAGATTGATCAGTGTCGCGTGGCGATACATATACATGAAGTATGTAATGCTTAGTTGCGCGTGTATTCCATCTCTTTATTTATTACGATTTTCGTACGTACGCGTGTTTTGCGTCTCTTGAGTAGATTTGCATTGCGTTCGTAGTTTTGTTTTGTGTGTGCCACTTTTGCGGCACTGACTGTTGCGCGTGCGTGGGTTGAGTTCATTCCTTGTTTGATCTTTACCGCCGAGCCGGTTTCGTAGAACAAACCATTGAGTGTAGATTTGCATTGCGTTCGTAGTTTTGTTTTGTGCCACTTTTGCGGCACTGACTATTGCGCGTGCGTGGGTTGAGTTCATTCAGTGTTTGATCTTTACCGACGGGCCGAGCGGTTTCGTAAATAGGCAACCCTTTCGAGTAGATTTGCATTGCGTTCGTAGGTTTCTTTTGTGCTCTATCGAGTATCGAGTAGTTATGTGGTATTACCTGTCTGTCGGTCACTTACATCTTGCAGGCTGTGCTTATGTAAATTTGTTCTACTTTTTGTGCCTACCTTACGAACACAACCTTACGAACTGAATGTGCGTGCATAACTGCATATGTAGGCATACTAATTAGCAACTTTTGTCTGTTGAAGCTGTCGCTTTCAACTGGGCGGCAATCATGGTAAGCTGCGCTTCGGTCCTCCGCGCGGCTTCGCCCCTATGTTCGAGGCGGCGCCTTTGCGTCTGCTGCCATCGAAACAACTCGACCCGTACACTGGAGAGCCGCTACTCACTGTACAACCGACCCTGGAGATCCGTCCCTGCTACACGTTCGGAGATTTGCAGAAGCAGGTACGTACGCTGGTAGGAGCACCGCCGTGGAAAACATCAAACTCACAGGTTCACCCGCTGAACTCAACACCTTCAAGGTTGCGTCATGTTCGCACTGAAAGGGGTAACTTATGGACCCGTGAGTTTGATGTTTCTGGGAGTTTCGCTTACGTATGGAAAAAGGGAATATTGGCTGTCCAGCGCAGGCCTATTCTTATGTTCATCATGGAAGTGCTGTTTTACTGCAGATCTATGCTGGTCCGTCTACTGTGATTCAAGAAACGAAACCTTTTGTGCCTACGCCGGTGGATATTTCCATGACGGCGCTGCCTGCGCAGGTTCAGAGCTTTCACGAACCCTTGGCTCAAAATGTGCACGAACTCTGGGCTCAACCAGACAAGATCGAATGCGGCTGGATCTATGGAGATGTGAGTGCAATTTCTGCGTACGCGCGCTTTTGTTAGTAGATTTATATGCTAATAAGTAGTGATGTTAAAGGCGGGGGGGTAACGTTACGTAACGAGCAGGTATTTTCAAGAATGCTCCCCACCATTGAATAGAGAACTTTTTCTGCCCATATGCGTCATATGTCAATCAAAATGTTGTAGCTCCTTGCGTTATTGAGGTACGTAATTTTTTCGGTATCCATCTCCCATAGCTGTGAACCACAATGAACCACTGGATGCGTTTTGCTACCAATCATCGTGATTGCGCAGTTTCTATTCATGCTATTATGGACCATGATGAAAGGACTATGATCATTCTTTTGCTGAAGTCGAATGAAAGGTGGCAGAAAAAGATATCCATGGTCAACTGGAACTGTCCATAACCCCCTGTTCATAAACTGCGCAATCACCACGACAGACAGCAAAAACGCAACTGCGGGTTTTTCAGTGGTTCACGCCTATGGGAGATGGATACCGAAAAACTTACGTACCTCAAAAACGGTAATAGCTACAACTTTTTGACATATGACGCATATGGGCAGAAAAAAATTCTCTATTCATGGTGGGGAGCATTCTTGAAATTACCTGCTCGTTACGTAACGTTACCCCCCGCCTTTAACGGAAATAATAATGTGATTGCAGAAGCGAAGCGAAAGCCGGAAGACGCATCCCTGCCTCACGCACTATGCTCACCTGCCTTCGGCGGAACGAAATTACAACATCACTCTAGCCTTGGACACACTCAAGTATGTGCGTGCCTGCGTACTCACTGCATGTATGTATGCGCAACTCGTGTACGTACGTAGGAGAAGCAGTTGTTTTGTTGGTTGGTTTTCGAGGAAATGCAAAAGAAACCCCGACCTTTATTATACTTGAGCATTCGTATTGCTGTTTTCTGCTTGCAGAACGATTCACGCCATGGGTTATCATATGATGATGGACAAACCTCCGACACGATTACGTTTTCTGGCGATTGCTTAACAAGTAGTCGAGAGTACTTTTGTGTTTTTTGTACATAAAGATACCGGTCCTGTGATATACAACACATTTCATACGTAGCTGCTTTGTGAACGTTTACTAAACTGTTGTACATACGTCATCGGCATCGTTCGTTGTAGTTTTGCTCAACCGAATGGCTACAAGCCGTCACCTCTGGACTCGCGCGATGTGACACTGGATGAGAAGATGCTGGAGTTAGTGGATCAGCTGGCCCGTAACACCCACAACGTCTGGGCCAAGGAGAAAATCTCCAGAGGCTGGACATACGGCATTTACGAAGTAATTGACGCTTCTGTGTCGTCTGTCTGTTGTTACGTACTGTTCTGCAAATGCTTATGCATCTCATCTATCTGCTCTACTTGAGTTGTAAATTCCAGGGAAGGAATGACTGGGTGTATTACTGGTTAGGGCTTTATTCGCATACAGTACGCATCAGTGGGCGCTACAGACGTGAACTTCAAATTCGCTCCGAATTCGGAGCCCTGACTATGCTTCAACATGCAAAATCACCGAGTTCGCTCCGAACTCGCTTCGTTTTTTGGAACGTGTGTGTCAACAACCGAGTTTGTAATTCGAAGTCGTGTGAGAGTCATTGACGTTCGTTTCGGATCAAAACAAAGTCATCATTCCAAACTCGGAGCGAACTCGCTCGGAGCAAACTCGGATCACGTCTGTAGCGGGCCATTACCTAGATGGTCATGTGTTGTAGGATGCGGCGATCAAGCGGAGTCCGCATCTGGTGCCTTACGAGTTGGTGGATGCGAGGATCAAGCAGGCCAATAAGGATACGGCTAAGGAGACGGTGAAGATTCTGCTGCTACACGGATTGGTCTTAGATCCGCCCGTGATAGAGAAAGATGAAGGTGAGTCAACGCGCAAGATTCATCATGTTACGTACGTGCATTTACAATTCACAGATTGGATCGTATTTTGAATATGTGTCCAATTCAGTCCTAATTTGGTTGGAGGCGAGGAGAGGTGGTATGTAATTTGTACATGTATGCACATATGTTTCATTCAGGTGCGACGAAAGAGTACGAAGCTCTTCAGATGACAACCAGAACGTACAGAGCTGAGAAAACCTATGCCGTTACAGCTGGCAAATGGTACAGAGTAAGAATGCCGTTGATTTTATGCTCGCAACTATTTGTACTTCTATGTACTGTACGTACGTACACAAATTGTACTTGCGTGTAATCGTACACTGTCTACTGCATGCTGTCTGTACATACCGTACGTACGTACAGTGCGTCACAGTTGTTTGCTCTTGAGGTATTTCGAGTTCGAAGTGCACACGAGCAGTTACATGAAAGTGGGCTGGTTGGACGTGGGGAGCTCTCCGGAGGCGGACCTGGGTTCGGACGAGATGTCCTTCGGCTTTGACGGATACCTGGTGCGCAAGTGGTTCCAGGGCAACGAGCCCTACGGAAAGGCCTGGAAAGTCGGAGACGTCGTCGGCTGCTTCCTCGACCTCAACGATCGAGCCATCTGTAAGAAGGGAAGGGAAGGGGCATATACACGACTGGGGAATGATGGGTTTGAGTACAATGCTAGGAAGGTGGGCAAACGCTGTCAATCCAGTTACTTACACATTGGGGCGCCACAGACGTGAACTCCGAGTTCGGAGCCGCTGACTATGCTTCAACAAGTAAAATCTTCGAGTTCGCTTCAAACTCGCTCCGTTTTTCGAAACCCGCGTGCGAACAGCCGAATTTGTAATTCGAAGACCTGTGAGCAATTGACGTTCGTTTCGGTTCAAAACAAAGTCATTCTATGCTCGGACCGAATTCGCTCTGAACTCGTGTGTAGCGCCCCAGTGTCGGCGCAGTAGGAAATGTAGTGTGGTAACACCTAGGGTAAACCCGGCCACCTACTACTGAATGGCCGGGTTTACCCCACGCTGCCCTATCTTGACACAGTCTTTCTTTTCTTTCATGTTTCACTTTGCTATAAGCATTTGGCTATACATGATATAATGGGGCGACACCCACACTATGGGTGAATTACTTTCAGTATCATTTTTTGGCTGAACTCGTGTGCTTGATGCTTCATTTAGCCTTCTCACTGAACGGCGAATTGTTGCTGGATCCGAGCGGGGCGGAGATGGCGTTCGACAATGTGCAAGTGGGCGAAGGCTTCGTGCCCGCCTTCACGTTGGCACCCGGCCAAAGGGCGAGGCTCAACTTCGGGCAAGACGCCAACTCCCTCAAATATTTCACCACTTGCGGCCTACAGGAAGGATACGAGCCATTCTGCGTGTAAGAGAGTGACAGATTCTTTCTTTTCTCATTGATAAATACTGTGAGTAGCAATCAGCCTTTCGATGCCTTCCTTCGGTGTAGGACTAGTAGTAATACGTACGTACATAGTGGTTGCTATGTATGTACACGATAATACATGCACACACGTGCCAGTACTGTGCGTACTTTGAATTTGAATACCACTACTACTACTACTATACGTACGTACGTACCTACGTACATGTGCTGTGTACGTACCTACGTACGTACTATAGTCTGACTAGTCAGAGTTCGCAATGACATTCAAGGCGCGTTGCGTAAAATAGACTCACAAATGCGGATTTCTGTCCGTTCTTCGTGTCCTTCTATTTAGCAGAAGTAGGCTACATGCAAACTACACAGGACGACATGAGTGCCATAGCGAACTCTCTGGCCATACTTCTACTAAGAGCACTTTGTACGTGTACGTACGTTGTGTAAGTGTGGCGCTGCTGCAGGAACATGTATCGACAGATGCCGCTGTGGTTCAACAAGGGGCTGGCGCTGTTCGAGAGTCAGGCGGTGACGCCGGAGAACCCGATGGAAGTGGCGCGCATGCCGGCCAGCGCCCAGAATCCGCCCTGTCTGCGCATCACCCACAAGACAGCCGGACAGGTGGACAAAGTCCCGCTGGATTTCCTCCGTCTCAGCTTGCCGGTCAAGTGCAACCCCAATTTCGTCAAGAATAAGTGAGTCACGCAGGCTAAGGGTATTTTGGTTAGTGTGAAGGGTCGTTCACATTGGAAGGAGATGCTCTCGGCGTACGCCCGGCGTATCCATGGATATTGCTACATATTCCATGATATTCCATAGCTGTCCATGCCTTTGTATATGTCGAGCCATGGACAAGCCGAGCGTGCGTCCGGTGCATGTCTCTAAAGCTGATGAGGCATTTAGTACGTGCGGACGTACAGAATTAAGGTATATACAGTACTACTAACATGTGTAGGCCTACGTAGTGCATGTAGGAATTGAACTCTTCGCTACCCCTCCGCTACCAACCCACTACGACTTTGCTTCCTTGTTTTGCAGAGATCGCTACGTGCTGCAAGCCACGCTGGAGCGCTTACACGCTGAACGCGAGGCGGAGCAGCCGTCGCCCCGTCTTAAAAACGTCGCCTCCTCCCTCCTTCAAGGATGCTGCAGCTGTGGACAAGAAGAAGCGTCTGGAGCTGTCGCCGCCGCCTCCTACTATCCAACTCCAAGTGTCCGTGGACGACCAGCAGCTACTGGAGCCGGGCCCATCCTCTATGAGGCAGGGTGGGGCGGGGCAAAGGCGGACGACGTTCGCTGACGCGGCAGCCGGCTTCAAGACGCAGAGCTTCGATGATCAGGATGTGGGCGCTGGTGCAGGCATACCCATCATCAATGAGCCACCGGCCTTGAGGTACAGTTAGTTGCAGTGCAACGCTCGCTGATTTACGTACGTAGGTAGGGAAGACTATGCGATACATGTGTTGCTGTATGCGCTGTGGGAGGGAATGGAGATGTACTACACGGCAGAAGGCTGGCTTTAGACTTACTTCTCTTTTGAAATGGAATGTGATTGACTACTCTTGATTTTTGCTAACCTATGAACTAACATCATTATGTATGTAGGTGAACGTACGTACGAAATTACGTAACAACGTAACGTACTAACTCTCATAATTCTAACCGTTGGTTGGTATGCCTTCATGATCCTCTACAATTACTAACTAACACCTCACACCACCTTGCAGCCAACGACGACGTCTGGCCGTTCTGCGCGAGTTCGGTATGCTGCTATACGACGACTCAGTCTTAGCCGTCCTTCCCCTCGAAGATCGGTCTCGGTCTCAAAGAACAACGGCTCAATGGTGCGCAGAATGCCGTCTTAATCATCAGCAACTGCACCAGTGCCATTCTACCACCCGACAACAGCAGGAACGGATCATCAGAGAAAAATGTGCCACCGGAGGGAGGCTAGAAACGATGTAACGGGGCGGCAGGAACGGATAACCTCAGGAAGAGTGTGCCATCAGAGGGAGGTAGTGGAAAATGGAAGAACGGGGCGGCAGGAACGGATAACCGGAGGAAGAGTGTGCCACCAGAGGGAGGCAGTGGAGAATGTAGGAGTAGAAGGGCGGCAAGAAGGAATGACCCTGGGAAGAGTGTGTCAGCAGCGGGAGCTGATGAATGGAAGAGTGTGCAGAGAGCAGAGTATGCATGCAACAACGAGGACAACGACTGGAGTGCACATTGCCGAGGAACGCCTGCTGGTTTGCAGTGATGTCAGTCAGGCTGGGTATGTATGCATGTACGGATGTATGTATACTAACACACTAAAATGGTACTATAACAATGTTTGTAAAACTTACCGTTCGTCTGCATGGCATGGTTGACATGATCAAGATGCACACGATGATGTTACAAGCACCAAGCACGCCCCCACAAGTTTATGATGTAAAGTCTGTCTGTGTATCATACACACAAGTAGCGCCTTTATGTAAGAACTGAAGCGCCCCAACCCCAAAGTCATTCCTCACTTTCCGCCCTCCGTATGAACTTTGTGAAGCGTTCGCCCCTTACTTCACTGATTTTATCACCTTATCATAACGCCTCATCCTTCTGGGCTAGTTCCATTTCCAGCTTGACGCCTTCCTTTTCCGCCTCCTCCTCTTCCTCGCAAACCTGGTCTTGGCGTCGCAATCTCGACATTTTCCGCAGTTTGCCTAAAGAAGGAAAAGTATTGGGCATTGGGTTTTCGCTATCGCAGTGCGCTTGATGCGAGTGCGCTTTTGTTGCGCAAGCTATTTGTAGTCCACGCAGACTGACATGTACTGTACAATAGGTTTGTGCCTGTTTCAGTAACCCTGTTTTACTTGACGGCGTTTACAGTCTTAGAACAGACCATTTTTCCCTCCTGTGGCATACTTTTTCCCGATCCTCCGGTTCTCGTCCGCGTTCCGGTTCGTGTTCGAGTTCGTCTCGTTGTCGTAATCATGCAAGACGTAGCGCGTCCACCTCTCCATTGATGACTTCAGGATCGTTGGTGGGATAGGGAAAAGATTGCTCGTTCCGTAGCGGCCTATGAAGGGGTTGATGAGACTGTTGAGGACGACGAGAGCGAAGAGGAAGTGCAGCGTCTCCCTGTGGATCAGGTATGAAGCGGGGTGCAGGATTTCCCACCAGGCCAGCGTGTTGTAGGGCAGCCAGCACAGGACGTAGAAGGAGAGGATGGTGATGGTGCATGCGAAGGGCGGCGTTTCGCGTTCGCTGACGCCGCCGAAGAATCTTGCTGGCTGTGGAATGGACACTGTGGTGACCAGTGGTCATTGTTGTGGATGTGCTGGAGGGGCAGCTGGGACTGCAAGATTCTGCAACTGGGGCAGCTGCAGATTGGCGGATTGTTTCTCTGTGGTCAAATTGAGTTGGGTCGGTCGGTTTGCACTCGCGCTACCGCCACCAGTGGCGGCCGCTGCTTATGTGTTCAGCTGATTGGTTTTGCTGTTGGATCGGTAGCGTTTGGAGAAGCGGAAGTAGTAGTTGGAGCGGAAGAGGGACTTCAAGATGATACCATAGGCTGCGATCAGCAGGCTCAGCGGGATCCAAAATAACGCCATCAGGCTGTAGATGGCATAGGACTTCTCCGCCACCAAATCCATGGTCGTATGGGTGCCCAGAAATTTCTTCTCGGACCACATCGTCATGCTATTGCTGAAATCGTTCTGGTCTCGTTGTAGTGTCTGGTAATTTGTGCGCATACACAGAACGTCCATATGAATAGTTGGGGAAGCGCTACAAGAATGGCCACTATCCACACAGCAGCCAGTCCAGAGATCAACTTCTTGCTGACTGTGGCGCTGGCTTTCAGTGGCTTCATGATGGAGTGGGCCCTGTCCATGGCTATGCATACAATAATGTTACTTGATGCGGATAAGCACATGGCTTCCAGGAATTGTATGAGCTCGGCACAAGACCTCTCCGCCTTCCCAGCTGGAGCTGATGAGCCAGCAGACACGACCGAAGCAGAAAAATACGATCACGGCCAGATCAGTCAGGTTCATGTGCACGTGCAGGAGGAAAATGCGGTTTCCGCTACCCGCCGAAGCTTTGTGAGAAGTAGACGAGAGCGATATAGGGTGAATCACATTGAGTGGTAAGCCCACCATGA
>JASAMW010001859.1:0-29614 GCA_030247985.1 Epsilonema sp. ZAB3_2 | reverse complement strand
TTGCGGAAACCTTGCGTAACGGTTTGTGGATTTTTCAGCGTCATTCTGATGGTGAGAGAATGATGGATCTGTCCTTTGAGAAGGCGAACAGCGCCTACATGGTCTTCTATGAGAGAGATGAAGCAGAGGAGGAAGAAGCAGCGACCGATGAACAGCAGAAAGTAGAAGAGGTGCCTCAGCAGTTGCTGGCTTGGATACGCGACGACAACGTCCTATTCCTCCGACATCTCTTTCTTTTCGACCACCAGTACACAAAGTAATCTTATTTTCGGTGTATTTGTTTATATACTGTTGCCTGTATGTATGTATGTGTACTGTACGTACTTGTGGTACGTACAGTACATATGTGTATGTATAAGTGCGTAACAGAGGGGTGGGTGGTACTTGACTTTGCAGTTTCGTGCATGAGCTGTGTTCGTCTGTTCCGGCAACGCTACTCGCGCCGTCGCCTACTGAGTTGTCGATGATGACGGCTCAGCTGGGCTTTCGCTACGTTATGGAAACTTTGATTCATGCCAAAGAAAAGGTGACAGTTGTTACCTCCTATCTTCTGGCATGAAGCGTGGGCGAGTACTGTGTGATTGTGTTGCAGCCGTCGATTCATTCGTGGATGGAGCTGTTGCATAAGCAGATGAGCGTGAGTGTGTGCGAGTGGCTGTTGGAGCAGATGGCGCTGGATCCGTGTTGGCCTCGGCGCATCCTGCTGCAGTGTCCGGTAAGCAACTGTCGCCAGCTCTTCGAGAAGCTCGTCTCCCACGCCTTCATCACGCTCCACCCCAAGCACGACCCTCTGCTCCTTCACACCGAAGACGCGTAAGCTTCGCTCCTTCCTTTCTTTTCCTCCAGCCATCTCTGCTCTGTTGCACTTCGTCTTGTCGTTTACAGCTCCTCAGAGGATGTGGACGCTGAGAAGTTGTCTCAGGCTTCTTGCGTCGCCAAGTTCCTTCTGCGCCTTCTCGCTCTCATTCAAGCACCAAACGTAAGAATAAGGAGCTTGCCTGTGCTACTTGCTGTTAACGCCGCTACGTATGATGCAGAGGATTCCATTTACATTCTCAGATACGGGTGGAGTTTCGTCAGTTGACCGAGTTCTTCTCCTTGCTTCTACACTTTGCGAATGCAGGGCCGAATGCAAAGCGTTTCCTCATCTTAGCCGGAACCATACGAACCCTCATCGATTTCTACCTATCCAAGGCTGCACAAGACGTGGTAAGACTGTGGGGCAAATTCGCCCGAATTTATTGGTGGAGTTGTAAAAGCTCAACTATTATTGGAAGACAGACTTACAGTACGTTGAGTACAATAGCCGTTGTACATACATACACGTACTGTACATGGTCAGCGATGATGAGTGTGCGTACGTACTGTATATAGGGTGAGTTGATGGATGAAGACGGGGATGTGGGTGGCTTGCTATCGTTGGTTCGCTCCGCGTGCCTCGCTCGCTCTGTTTGGCTGGGTCCCGTTGTGGAGAAACTGGTGCAGCTGATCATAATTCTAGTGGAGTCCTCGAGGAGCAGTGAAAATGGCTTCAGTCTCAACTCGAAGGATGCTGCCGCCGTCTTCACTCTCAGCGTATGCATACCTACTTACTCTAGGAATCTTTTCCTTTTGCAACGCGTTGAAAGTATCGCAAGGTTTAGCCAACAGAGCAATTCTGTCACAAATTCTTCGATTAAATTTTATAGCCGCCCTGAAAACTAACCGTCCTCTATTTAGCAGATGGCACAAAGTGGCCACAACGTTATCGGAGGTTCACTGTATTGATTTGTGTGCTGTTGTGTGTTCAGGGTTCCAGCTTTCTGATTCAGCAGATTCGAGATGCAGGGAATGTGAAGACGGCGGCGGCCATGCTCTTCTGCGTGGCTCGCGACAACGAGTCCGTCAAGCACGGCCTCGTACAGACGATCCTTTCGCAAGTGGAGAAAAGCTCCAGAGAAGAGGTGAGCTTCTTTCGGAGAACAGGCTGTTTGTTTAGTAGGAGCATATGGTTGGTTGCGTTGTTATTACCGGCGCAAGGTCGCTTCACGTTGGCCCCAAACCATTTCATTTCACTCCATCCGAACAGCAAACGAACGGGTACACCCAACGATGCCGAATTTATTCGTTCGTTGGTTACTGTGTTATTAGGTATGTATGGGAACAGCCTTGGTAAACTCGAGACTTTTATGTTCGCGGCTGGCTGTAACACTGAAAGGATTGCTGGATCTGGAAAGAACAGGGCCCCTTGCGGCCATGCTCTCTGATATCGTAACTGGTGTATGGGGTAAGTGTGTGTTGCAGCTGTCGCATCCGTTCCTCCGCGTGCTGTCGGAGTTGGTGTCGGTGTCGGAGTCGGGTTTCCTTCCCCTGGTCCTGGTCGGCATGATGGGCCTGGGCTGTAAGAGGCCGGTCCTGGTGCTGAACTGGCTGGAGGAGAACGCCGCCTCCTGTCAGCCACTGCACGACTATCTGCTCGGCCACATGGACGTCTGGCTGCAGAAGTACCTCCTGCACAATCCCAACAGTCAAGTCAGAAGCGGTGAGCTCTCTCGTCTAGCCCTCAGTCCAGTATTGAATGCCATGCGGAGATTTCCGAAGTCGCGGAAATGAGCGAACATTATTGACGTGCAAGATTGTGCCATTGTGCTCGACGCGACAAAGATTTCTGCGCATGCGGATATCTCCGCATTCTCTCGGCGCAGTGAACTGATGATAATACATAGTTTGTTCTTTGCAGCTGCGGGTCAACTGTTGTTGAGTCTGATCCAGGCGCATTCGGTGCGCGCCGCCTATCTGTCTTATGTTCGTTTCGGTGGGGGTGGAGGGGGACGGCAGGCGACTGGCATTCCGGCGGAAGCCACGCAAACCCTGCATCAGGTGTACGGCTATCTGCTGGACATGCTGCCTACTGCTGCGCATTTCGCGGATGAGAAGTTCGGCAACAGTCGCCTCGTTTCCTACTTCTGCGCCTTGCGCGCTTGTCTCGTCGGCCAGGACGAGAAGCGAATGGTAATGGTATACCGATAAGGCGTACTCGAATGGTGCATACACACGGGCTAAGTGTTCCATATAACCAGTTGTTATTGTGCGTGTGTTTCAGCTGGTGCCTCACTTCCAGGAGTTGTGGTTGTTGTACGTGCGGAAGATGATGCAGCGTCAGCACTCGGCGCCTTATCCCAACAAGCAGGCCTTCTTCAGTTTCTGGTACGCGGCCACTGTGGACTGTGCTCAGATGATGGAAGTGGCGACGCGGAAACCCGTGGACAAAGAGATGGACGTGGCTCGTCAACTCCTGTTCACATTCGTCATCATCGACAACGACCGAGATGTGGTCGCCTACAACAAACAGTTCCTGCCCGCCTTCTATGGCCTCGTCCTCCTGCTGGCCAAACACTCGCCTCGCTTCTGCTTGAATATTATCGATCACGACAATATACAGTTCGCAGTCACAAACGTGGCCCCGAAGACGATGGACTATTCACAAGCCAGCGACGCCATCTTGGATACATTGGCTCAGCTGTGTAAGCTGAAACATCCGGAGAAAGTGCGCAGTTTGAAGCGAAGGGCCTGGGCCTGGATGCGCCAGCTGATTCAGAGCTCCAAAGCCAATTTTCACATTGTGCAAAGGTACTATGAAGACCGCGCGATATCTCATCGGTATTTGTATAGTAGCCATTTGCTTTCATGCAGATCTCTGCGCTTTCTGGTGGAATCTGCTGAGGATAAGAAGTATCTGCTGGAGAACGATGTGCTGAATGTCATCACGGAGGTATTGCATGCAAGCAGTTTCATTTCTTCTGTGCATACTGTTATGTTTCGGGAGGTGTGTATGCACTGGTTTGCAGGCGTTTGCCGTGGCTCACAGGATGTATCACGAGGCGACAGCGTGCAACGTGATCGGGGATCTGTGCGAACTACTTGAGCGACTGTTGGAGTTTCTGTCGCGATTGCAGCAGTGGCGCAGTCAGGAAGACGAGAAGCTGAGGGGGGACGGGGATCGAGTCCTGCAGCAGTGGAGCGGGGAGCGCAAAGTGGGCTCTCTGCTGCTGCAGCTGCTCAACTCCTTCGTTCCCTCCCCCGTTCGTCGTCTCAGTCTGGACTGTCTCAAGGTTCTGGTGCTTCTGCTGGAAACTGACTCCGCCCTCTTGCACAGTCTGTTGGAAATGGTGCAGGTGTCGCATAGGCGCTGGCAGCACACTCCCTCCGGATGCAGCAGTAAGCGCATCCTTCTTGTATTGTACAGTTGTGCCGCGTAGTAAGTACTACTGTGGTTGCTTGTGTGCAGCTGTGACGGGTCCATACTTTCCGAAGCGAGGTTGGCGGCCGGATGAGCAGTCGCCGCCTCTACGTGTTCATCCACCCGCCCCCATGCTCGACATGACACTGCACAAGATGCAGATTGAAGCCACAAAGGTGCGTACACTCTTCTTTCTTCCCCTTGAATGCGGGCGATGCTTCCACTGGCGTTATTCTAGGGCGTGGATGAGGCATACGACGAGTGCCTGACGGACTTTTTCGCTCCTTACCACAATATAGTCTACATGCTATTGAGGCAGTCGATCAACTGCGATGCGACAGAGCCGAATGAGAAGCTCATCGCCGAGGTCTCCGTCCTACTCGGCTTGGAAGCCATTCCGCTTCAAGCCGTTCATTTTCCCAAGCTGTGGCTGGATATCAAAAAGCGACAGCAAGAGGTACGCCTAGCGCGTGCAGACGACATAGTTGAATTCTCTTCCATCTGCATCCTTTGCTATGTGGTGAGCTGGGTTGTTTGCTGCAGGGAAAAAATGTTGGGCGATACTTGGACGCTCTGTACGAATGCCCCACATTCCACGGCTACATAATTCGAGTTCTGACAGAGGAACAGTCCTGCCTCGTCAACAATACAATATTCGAGTTTCTCAAGGAATTCCTGCCAAAGGTTGCCACAGTTACCACGGCTTTCCATGCACTGTACACGTACTATGTACGTACGTAGAGGTTGTTTTTAGGCGCTGGAAGCAATTATGAAGTGTCAGTTGGAGACAAATACGGTGGAAAGCGGGATTGACGCGCTTAGCTCTATTTTGACACATTGGGATGAGAAGAAGCCGCTTCGATACGCTTCTTCTGCTCTTGGGGTACTTATCTGCATCATTTTTTGCACTGCGCCTGTTCAGAGAAATGCAGGCCTAGGTACCTACCTACCTACTGCTCTCTCATTTGATTTTAGAGCCTACGGGCATTGGAACTGATGGCAATGTACATTGGCACACAGTTGCTCAGTGAATCACCGCTGATGGACCTTTCTGCTGAAGTGGCTCAACTGATCGAAAGCCTTCGGAATACGCAAGATTCTCAGCCAAAGGAAGCTCAAAACAGGAAGGAGAGCATGGAGCTCATTGCAACTCAGATCTCAATCTCAATGAAGAATTTGACTGATACGTTAGCTAAGGAGCAGGAAGAGATGGAGACGAAAAATTCGCCATCGTGCCAAAACCCGAAAGTGGACGCAGTTGAGAAGGATGACGAAGTGGAACAGGGGAAGCAACGCTCACCTCACCATGCGCCTGCTGATCAAGTTGAGGGTGAGATGAAGAATTCAGCGTAATGAAAGTTTAGTGTGCCAAGGGCTGTTTTATGAAGAACATTATAACTTGAGTATACAGGGTGTATCAGAATAAACTCACCGGGTGTTTGTGCCTCCCATTCCTCAACGGAGCATTCGATTTCAGTACGCTCTTTTGTATTTTGTAACTAAGGCTTCACCGTTTATGCAGGCAAAATTTCAGCCCCCTAGTCCCTCTACCAAGGAAGTTATGAAGGCTCAAACTTTCGGACACAGAAATTTACGTTTTTTTCACTATGGGGGAAAAACCTGGGATTAAGGACAAAGTTAGCACTCCACAGCTGAGTTTTCAATTTTTCTTCGTAATACCACACACAGCAGATTTAGTTCTGCCGCATCCTGCGTAAGATTTGAACATGTTTTGAAAAGGTATTGGCTTTGGGATGGTAGAATATGCTCTCCATTGCGGTAAAATAGTAGGCAAATCCTCGATTTCTGAGGTCAGCCTTCTTGAGCTTTCTGAGCCGAGCCGCTTTCTGTTGGCCTAGAAAGTTGAAATTTTGCCTGCACAAACGTTGAAGCCTTGGCTACATACTGCGAAAGACCGCAGTGAAAAATAACTCTCCGTTGTGGAGTTACACGCACAAACGTCCGGTGAGTTTATTCTGATACACCCTATACATAATGTCGCTGTCTATTGGTACGTGTGGGATATTTTATTCTATTTGTGGCCTGTCTGTACTGTACAGTGTGCTTGTTGATAGTGTCACGCGCTCAGCTATGTACTTTATGGTAAGTATTGCAGTCCTTGCTCGATTCACACGATGCGTGAGTTTGTCATGGTATTTGAAAGCTAGTATTGTTGAAATGGGAAAAGTGGCGGATAAATTATGTTTTCCATTTGTCTTTCCGTTTCCTACTGATCTCATGCGCCATTATCAGTGGCGGCCCAGGCTTACATCCTTTTGTGTTATAATGGCACTGTGGTTTGGCGTGTGCGAAGAATGGCTACATTTTGTGCATAATTTGTTGAAGCATCCTTGCCAGTCATGTGGAAAGCCAGCTGTCGACTACTGAGCTTTCTGCAGACTGCTCGCAATGGAACGCGATCTGTGCAGCAACTGGGTGACAGTGTCAAGGATGAAGATGAGCGGTAAAGTCAAGGGCTAACATTTTACAGTGCGCACAGTACAGATCACCAGCCCAGGCACATGTCGTGATGAAAATCGATGCACTCGCGTCACCGTAGAACATGTGTTGCTGCAAACAAATGGAACGATGCCTTTTTCTCCGTTTCCTTTTGATTCTCACATGGCTTCTGTTTATATTGTGCTGCATTTAGGAAGAAAGCGGCTTGTGCGTGTCGACGGGCAGATGCTTTGCTCGGTCGTGATGGGAAGCGCGAACAACGCCACACTTCTCTTTCGGTAAGTAGTATTACACTTTTTACTCCATACATGCCCAGTAGTAACAGTATGTATGCGTACTGTAGGAGGCGGCGAGACACGTGGCGAAAGTGCCGCTGTCGTTGGGAGACGAGGCAGTTGGTTGGTTCTCGCCTGCTTGGCTGACGGTTCATCGGGTGCTTCCTCAGAGCCTTGGACGCCCGCCAGAAGAGAAGAAGACCCCCACTGCGGACTCCGCCGTCCAGACTGCCGGAGATGGGGTACGCAAATCCTTCCTGTTACATGGGAGCTTGTACGTATGAATGCGTATCGTACAGTACAATCAAAAAGATATAATTGGAGGACATAGTGTAAACGAAGGAGGCAATCCCTAGCTCGTATTCGGGGTTTTTCGATTCCCCATTATAATGGCGGGTACCCATTGTAATAGGTTTTACGAAACCATTGTAATGGGTTTTATAATGGGGCGAATATGAGCCAGGGATTGGCTCCTTTGTTTACACTGTGTGTGCTCCATTCTTCCCCAAAGCCCAATTATATATTTTTGGTACAATGAATGTAGGTAGCTGAGCTTGTGGACGGCGCGAGGAGTGTGCTGGAGAAGGACGCGCTGGGCCGAGTGCTGCAGTGGACGGGAGTGGATATGATTCGCGAAGGCCTCTACGCAGAAGGACTGCGCACTCTGCGACAGGCAAATCAGCTCGGAGTCCCTGGAGCCAGCTACAATCTCGGTAACCAATCAACAACAATGGCGGCTATTATTCAAACTCGAGACAAATTGCTTGTTATGGGGTTGTACACCGGAGGGGGTTATACATTGGAGGATATACCCCCAAAAATACGATATGCGACATCTACATAATTGTGGTCTTTAGGACCAGTGCTGTGATGAGTCGTGTATTGTAGGCCTGTGCTACTGGAGGGGCTACGGCACTCCTGTGGATATGTGTCAGGCGGCGTCTCTGTGGAAAGCGGGTAGCGAGTCCGGGTCTGCCAAGTCCACGTATCAGTTGGGCGTCTGTTACATGAAGGGAGTGGGTGTGGAACGCGACAGGGCCAAAGGCCTCCGACTCATTCGACGAGCAGCCGGCATGAACGCAACTAAGGTTCGCCGCTAGCACTACAATATGACGTACTCTGTTGGTTGCATGTTGCGTATAAAATACTGAACGAACTTGTTTGTACATACTTAGGCGAAGGAGTATCTGTACAAGTGTCGACAGATGCAGGCGGATGGAAGAGAGAAGAAGGCGGGCGATGCGTCCAGCTCAGATGATGGAGTAGGGAGCAGCTGTTCTGGCGACTTCGCCTTCGTTCCCGCTTTCTCTTTCCATCCCATTGGTCGAATGCGCAAAGCGCACACTGTACACGACTTCAGAAGTGCTCAGCGATGAATAAACGAGTACATACTTACGAAACATGCATACTGTGAATAGTCAATTCGGCTCGACTACCTTTTCTCGATCCCAATGATGAAGTCACGGTCACCTCGGTTGCTTGCTAGTACTTGTACAAAACTAAACTACAAACTAGAACCGGTGTACTGAATATTGCCGGCGGACGCGGAGCTACTTGGTGTGCACGTAAACGAGGAGTGACAAGCATATCAGGTGTGCATCCAAGACCCAAGTTGCAGTTGTACCGGCAATATTCAGTACCCGGTTGATTTGATTAGTATACGATGAAGTTCTGTAGAGATTACTTTAGACTTGAGAGAAGTTTGGATGTCGTACGGTGTGCATGTAGTTAGTGAGAATTAGTTTGTTGTCTTGGACAAATAAAAACAATTCATGGCTAATTTTATTACAAATATGTTACTGTTGCCCATGCGCATAGTTCGCATTGACTTGATACTTCGTAAAGATCTTGGAATAATTTTAACCGAACATACATATGTGATACAAGATAGATGACTGAGATTGTAGGATGGCTGAGGATGAGAGTTCTCGCAGTCCGCCACACAAGAGGATGCGAACCAGAGTGCAGAAGCTTCGAGACACCACGCCAGAAAGAGCCAAAGAAACAACGGAGCATTCGGGTAAGTGCGAAGCTGCTACGTAGTAGTGTACATTATATGTGTAGTATGTGGCGTACCTGCATGTGCATGTACGTAACGTATTTCTAACAGACGTGTTATGTCTAGATGGTGATAAGGGTAATGCGGCGTCAACTTCTGGTGAGCAACATACTAAGGGAAAGACAAGTCGAGGTTGGGAGCCGTGGAATCCGGAGAGTATCAATCTATTCTTCGAAGGCCTCAAATTGGTTTGTTATGTACAAAACAAATAGCAAGAGAGGTTGGCTGGCGTGCTTTGAGACGTGTATTGAGAGGGGGTGCCATGATGCCATGTTCTAGCATGGAAAGGACTTTGAGTCTATCAAGAAGTTTATGGCATCCAAGTCGAAGCCAGAAAATCATAAGACTTATGATCAGATTCGTAACTTCTTCAACAACACGCATAAGAAAATCGCAGCTCAGCTGAATCTCAGCGATTGTAAGATGATGATGCCGTCAGTCGCTTATCCACCTAGGACTTGGCTGCATGCTCTGCACGTTGTAGTAGGCAGTCCAATGGAATATCCAGGAAACCTCTTTGGGTCTTTGCCCATGCTGCGTTATTTACATGTAGGCCTTCTCCTGCAGACTAGAGATTTCTCAAAGATTTTCCATGTGCGCAGCACGGGTAAAAGGCTCAAAGGCGACTAAAATTATCTGTGTTCCTCCTGACGTAGACGATGTGCTCGAAGAGGCAAAACAGCTTTACATTATGATAAACTATGGCGAATGGCAGAAGAAAGTACAAGGCGGCAAGAAAGTGCAAGATATCAAGCCGAAGCATATGGACAAGCTGAAAGAACTCATACTGAAGGGGTAAGACGTAAGAGAGAACTGTGCACGCAAGGAGGCGGCGTGCGAAACTGTTGAAACGAAACATTATTGACGACATAGGTACTGTACTTTGCAGCTCTACAACAGTGAAAGTGGGAAAGAAGGGAGCGATGAAGGGAGGAGGCACCGTTAGACACATAAAAACGCCGTCATGTCCCGCTCTGCGCAAGTTCTGCCAAGGTCTCCTGCGTACATATGTACATGTCGGGCATACGCCACGGTTGGTGCGCACGGCAGCAATATGTACCTTTAGTTTGGGTGTAGGTGCGTGTGAACAAGGCACTCAGCCGGTTGAATGTTGTTGTAGAGGCGAAGGATCCGGTGAAGGAATTGGGCAGCGTGGTGGAGGTGCATCTGACGCCTCACACCTACGGCGACAAAGCTTATGTACTGGAGTGCGAACAGAACCCGTTGCTTCGACTTCGCGGTCCGCCTTCCCGTTTGCTCCGGCCTTACTTCGCTTTTCTTCGACAAAAGTGGCTCAGTCCTCATCACAGACAAGTACGTACGTATACGCCAACCAACCTACTTTTAGTACTGTTCACAGACGGCGTGTGGAAGTGGCAGTGGATATGCTGCGTACTGTTGCAGCGATTGAAAGAGCAGAAAGATTGTGAGGAGGCGTCGAAATTTCTGCCGAAGATTAGTCTGTTCCCGGACGAGACGATGACTCTGCGGTCGGTGACGTTTCGAACGCAGAGCGGCGGCGTCATTCCCATCTGTCTGGAGAAGGCGAGAGCGTATCAGCAGCAGCAGAAGAAACAGAAGGAGACGGGGGAAGAGGTGCCAGAGGCAGAAGCGGAAGCTCACGACACTCATCTCACACCCTACAAACTGCGCCAAGGACTCACGGAAACAAGCGTCAAAAACGCCACGCTCGGAGAACTCTCGCTTGTGGTAATACAAAATGCTCTTTGCTATCAGCTAACCGCCTGGCCGCGGCGGCAACTAGGTACCTTTTTCAAAATTTTGCTTTGGGCTGCGGCCAGTTCAGATTCCAATCGGCCTGAAGCATACTATGCTACTTCCTATATGTTGTGAACATTTTCAGTGTAACTCAGCCTTCGTCGTGCGATTACGCTACACGGTTGAACAGGCTGCGTGGCAGGCAAAAGTACGTACATGTATGTACCTACGTATTTTTCTTAAATTTTTTGTATGTTGGTACGTTGATGCAAGAGTCATTTAACTTTAGTGTATGTTAGGTCTTCTATAACCTGCATTCCTCTGGTTGAGTAGAGAGTGCGGTGACTTTTTCAGAATGAGAGCATGGAACCATGGAAGTGTCTGATGCGTTTGCTTCAAAAGGGATACGGCGACAACCTTCACAAAGCTGTAATTTTCCCTAACCCTGCTTTCACCATTGTATATCCTGTGTATTATGCCCACTAGAATAAGCCTACTTTGACCATGAATTATGTCCCAAAACACTATGGATATGCTTGATCGGTGTTGCAGTTGGGTGGACAAAGCCAGAAGCAGTCTGCGGCCACAGCCCCTACTCCAGTCGCAAAAGGCAATAACAGAAGTAAGGCTACCTCGATTGGACCTTTGATGCAGTGCCGATGTTATTCTACCGGGGTATGTTATAGAGAAGTCGTCTGCAGCGGAGACTGAGGAGCAGGCGGAGGTGGTGGGAGGCGACGCTGTGCGTCAGGAGAATTCAGCTTTCGCAGCCCAAATGCGACATCTGCTCGGAAGACCGGACGCCGGAGTGGCACGCAGACAACTACTGGCCCCGGTAGCAAACTACCCCACCCCCACGCAACGCACTCTTTCTTACTAGCCCACGCCACGCAGCATAGTAAACTCGGCCGGAGACATATGTACAATTTGAGCGAGTGGTTGGCTCTGCTTATTATAGGAAGCAGAAACCGGAGGTGGTGGAAGAGTTGGTGATTGCTCTACTCACCAGGTCAGTGCATGCATTGGAGAAGAGCTTATCTATGTATGTATGTATGTATGTATGTATGTATGTATGTATGTATGTATGTATGTATGTATGTATGTATGTATGTATGTATGTATGTATGTATGTATGTATATATGTATGTATGTATGTATGTATGTATGTACGTACGTACGTACGTACATGTATGTATGTATGTATGTATGTATGTATGTATGTATGTATGTACGTACGTACGTACGTACGTATACGTATGTATGTATGTATGTATGTATGTATGTATGTATGTATGTATGTATGTAGTGCGTGTTCTCTTGGTGTGTGTGTAGCTGGCTGGCGGCGTGCACGTGGTGGTTCCCTCGATCTCGACTGTTCTTCCCTCTACGAGCAGCAGTGTGCCGTTGTTCGCTCAGCCTGCCGCACCGCCGTTCGGCGGCCTGGAGCTGATGGACAGCGGCGGAGGACAGACACAAAGGCCGCAGCCGCCACTCCTGGACTTCTCCGTGATGGCCGCTGAGCAGGAGGGAGCGGGCTTGGACATTCAGCTGGGGACACCGGAGAAGGGCATTCTACGAGGCGACCACACGGAACACCTGCGCATTCAAGCTCAGGGACTCACTGACATCTTGGACATGAACACCGTCGACCTGAATCAGCAGCTTCAGGCCACCGGCAACGATACCCTGGATACGCCGCAGAAAGCACACTGACCACTGCATTGCATTGCCTTCCCCTTGCCTTTACTTTTAGTAGTACGTAGGTAGGTACAGTACTTATGTAGCTGTTGCTAAGTAACCCTGTTTGAGGTTATGTGTGCAATGCGTAAGACGGATGTGTTCCGCCGCATAGCATGGCGTCAGTGTGTCCGTAATTCGTGCGTAATATATTACTGTCATTTATTATGTATTCATTTTGGCGGTATTTGGTACCTCTAAATTTTTGCAGCTACTGTATACGTATGTACCTACGGCTAATACTTCACACTGTAAATAAATGAATGCGGGGGAAGTGGCATGCAGGACTACGGAAATGTCGTTTGAGCAATGCGGAAATGGAATATTTTCGTTGGAGGTGGAGTGGTGGCGGATTCACTGCTTCTTTTTTCTGTGGTTGGAGTAGGTCGGTCTGGTGGGCGATCAGTACTGGGAAAGGGATGGAGGTGGATCTCGGGTTGCGCGTCGGAGACTCAATCAAGAATCGGTACACCATCACTCGCAAGCTAGGAGAGGGCGGATTCGGGGCCGTGTTCTGCGTGGAAGACACTGTGACTCGCTCGAAGTATGCTATGAAGGTGGAGGGCGTCAAGGAGCCCATCCAAGTGCTCAAAATGGAGGTGAGGCCTGAAAATGTCTCAAGCTGCGTTTTTACTTGGTGTTTTGTTGTGCGTATATTGCTGTGCGTATATAGGCAATTCTAGTAGTACCTACGTGTTTCGATGCCAAACAAATCAATGCTTGTCCCATCGATTTAGATTATGGCACTTGGACTCAAAGCGCGTTGTGTAATATTGCACAGGATCCCACCATTGTTTTTTCAGGTTCTCACAACGCAACAGGATTTTGTGTTTGTATTATGCAAATTTTATTGGCAATTTTTGGAAAATTTGTGGGCAACCCTGGGTGGTATTTTTTGAAGAAATGAAAGTGGTAAACTCACTTTACCACTGAAAAATTGGCCAAAAACTGAGTATAATCTATATGGCAGATTGAATAAGCCAAAATAAAAATGTGCAATTTCTTTTGGTTATCTAAGTTTACCACTTTCAAATTCACCAATTTGTATGGTGTGCCAGTACTGAAATGACTCTTTACCACTTGTACAACCAAAAAGTTTAACAAGCAACAACTTTTTGGATGTGGTAAACTTAGATAACCAAAAGAAATTGCACATTTTTATTTTGGCTTATTCAATCTGCCATATAGATTATACTCAGTTTTTGGCCAATTTTTCAGTGGTAAAGTGAGTTTACCACTTTCATTTCTTCAAAAAATACCACCCAGGGTTGCCCACAAATATTCCAAAAATTGCCAATAAAATTTGCATAATACAAACACAAAATCCTGTTGCGTTGTGAGCACCTGAAAAAACAATGGTGGGATCCTGTGCAATATTACACAACGCGCTTTGAGTCCAAGTGCCATAATCTAAATCGATGGGACAAGCATTGATTTATGTTTGGCATCGAAACACGTAGGTACTACTAGAATTGCCTATATACGCACAGCAATATACGCACAACAAAACACCAAGTAAAAACGCAGCTTCAATAAGGTTTCTGTTCTAAGATTATTCCGTTCTTAACGTTTCGGTTATACAGTGTGGTGATGAGCAATATATGGTTTGCAGGTGGTGGTCTTGCAAGAGTTGATGAACACTGGCGGTCGTCACGTGTGCAAAATCATCGATCGCGGACGGAACGCGGTGTTCAACTACGTGATCATGACATTGGTGGGTCAGTCACTGCAGGATCTGCGCAAGGCGTGTCCGGGCGAGAAGTTCAGTCTGGGGACGGCGCTACGGGTGGGCATCCAGTGCCTGGAGGCGGTGGAGGATCTGCATCGCATCTCCTACTTGCACCGCGACATCAAGCCGGGCAACTTCGCCGCGGGGCGCGAGGAGGTGCGCGAGCAGCGAGTGGTCTACATCCTCGACTTCGGCATGGCGCGCAAGTTCGTCGGCCAGTCGGGACGCATACGAACGCCGAGGTCGGCGGCTGGCTTTCGAGGGACCATCCGCTACGCTCCCATCAACTGTCACCAGAGCAAGGAGCTGGGCAGAGACGACGACCTGGAGTCCTGGTTCTACCAACAGCTGGAGCTGACGCGCGGACGCGTTCCCTGGTCCAAGCTGCAGGACAAGGACGAAGTGGGACGCTACAAAGTGCGCGCCCGATCCACCGGAGAGCTGACGCAGGAGGTGCCGCCCAAGTACGGAGATATCATTCGCTACATCGACACGCTGACCTACTGGGACACGCCCGACTACGATCGCGTCTATAGGATCATGCGCGAGATCATGTCTGACTACGGATTCCGCGACTCGGACCCCTACGACTGGGAGAAGGGCGGACAGGCGAGACACCAGACGCAGATGCTGCCCCCCGCCGCCTTCAACCCCCACGGAGCCGCACCCATCGTCAACTTCTAACAGCCCCAACTAACCTTACTCTACTACTCCCTCTCGCGCCCACCCTTGTTCTCTTCTGTGTGAAATAAAAGCCTCTTTCTCTGTAACTGTACAACCGTTTTATTTATTTCCTCAGTCATGTTTTCGGCAAGACAACAAGAGTGACACTGTCAACGGCAGCCGATGCCAACTGCTTAGTGGTGGTTCGCTGGACCGCGACAGTGCCACTCAACATCACTAACTTTATGCCACGTCACATACAGTCCTATACGTATACAGTAGTACCGCACTATGGATGGAGTCGTCGGCGTACATGAAAAATAAATTGACGCAGCTGTAGCGAAGTAATTAGAGGTTATTGCAGATCGATTTCGCTTCGTATGATCGCTGAAACCGGAGTGGATGGGATACGCAGTTTTTGTAGAAGCTTGCTTGAAAGTGAGACTGGCAGGCTTGCAGCATTTTGTGGCAGCAGCAAAGAAGGCTTGACAGTTCGATAAAGCTGCACTACACTGTTGCAGATCTGATGCACTGGCTACAGTACGGCGGATTTCCGGCAGTCGTACAGACAATGGCAAAGAGTTTTAAACATAAAGAGAGAGTGAGCTGAGAAAGGCTCGTTTGTAGAGTTCCAGCCATCTGGCTGCCTTGCGCCGAAGCGCAGTGTCGCACGTTGCACCCTAGTCGACTCAACTGGTAGCAAAACAGCGAAAAAGAGAAACGGAGAATAGAATAGTAAATAGGAATAACGGAACCAGACAAGAGGGTTGCCCAGGTGAAAGCCGAGAGCTAAATTTATCGCGAGACGGTGACGCACTGACGACACTCTTCAGCACAACTTGTATTTGCAAACACCCTCGTGTCAGGTAGTGACACACGACTTCTCGCTTCCACTCTGCTTTCTATCCGGGCCACCAATGTACACAGAACCGTAGAGCAAGCAAGACTACTGCTTTGTTCTGTATTGTTCCACTTTTCAGGAACGCTAACAATATGCCCATATGTACGTAGTACATAGTACATACTGTATCAAATCTATGTACATATTACAATACGTATGCATGCATGCATGGCGTATTGTATGAATAGCATGGGGGGTAGCGCACACCAACCAATCCGTGGCTGCTCGCCCTTTCTACGTACGTACTGTACATACTGTAAACCATGAAATTTTCAAACGAATGTAATTTTCGAACAATTCTAGCAAAAAACTTTTGTTCGAAAATATTACATGGTTCGAACTTTTTGTATGTTGAACAAATTTATTGCTAAAGTACCATTAGACTTCCTCAGTACATTTACAGCACCATACTAAAATATGGTACGGTAAGTATATACAGGACCATACATCACCAAACGATAAACATAGACATGTGAATAGGCGATGGAATGGAACAGATTCTACCAAAATTTAGAGAAGGGAAAAATTGTTGGTGTCAGCGTGCAGTGCGTGCGTCGTACATATAGCTTTGGCTGAGCTCTGTGTTCGAGCAAAACGAATTTTCAAAGTGTTCGAGCTAAACGACCCCCGCTTCTGTTCGAAATATTTGTGCGTTCGAAAATTTCATGGTTTACAGTAGTTGTTAAACACAATGGTCCACAACTTGCAAACAAGGTATATTTATATTTATATGCTTGCCAAGGCGTTATCTCAACCTCATTCCAATTGCTACTTAAAGATGGGGCCGCATAAAAAACTTGGGGTCGAGAAACACCAAAATATCTTAATATTATGTTACAGAGCCGCTAATACGCTGGTATGTTCATTTACTACACACATATGCAACAGTAATCAAAAGTTATTGCTTGGTATGCCTTTGTATGGGAAGCAGCATCTGGCTTGGGTTTGAACTGCGCGCCGTTTTCTACAAGTGCGCTTTTGAAAAGATACGACGATACGAGACGCAGAGTGTATCAAACAAGAAAGAGAGGCAACATGTCTTGTTGTTGCATGCCTCTTGTGTGTGTGGTATGTGCTGCATGTGTGCTTGTGCTGGCTGGCTGGTGGGTGAGCGGGCGGATCAAAGAGAAGAGAAGCGAAGGAAAAGAGAGAGAGAGAGAGAGAGAAGCAACACGTCTTGTTGTTTGTTGAATGCCTCTTGTGTGTGGAATGTGCTGCGTGTGTGTTGTTGGCTGGATGGCCAGCAGGCGGAAGAGAAAGAAGCGAAGCGAATGAGAGAGAGAGAGAGAGAGAGAAGGCAACAAACTGCAGGCAGTCGGGCTAGGGCTTGCGCATGCGGTAAAACAAGACGAACAGATAGAAAATTCAGCCAGCCATTCAGCGCTTGTGTAGAGAAGAGCGCGCAATTCAAACCCAAGCCAGATGCTGCTTCCCATACAAAAGCATACCAAGCAATAACTATTGTGTATTGTTCAATATGCATGTAACAAAATGAACCTACCAGAGTTTTAGGGGCTCGGCTACATGATTTTGAGGGTAATTTTATGTTTCACGACCCTGAAACTTTTTATGCGGCCCCATCTTTAATACGTACTTGCCTTGCATGCATGATCATTTTTGACAAACACCACACAAGACCCGCCCATACGCGGTTGCCTTAGCGGAACTGCATATTTGTATGAGATGGCGCTAGATTTGGACGATCAAATGCAACGGCAGGAATTTCTGAAAATTGCTGTGGATTCGATGTCACGAGCTTATTGCCCTTACAGTAACTACCCTGTAGGATGCAGTTTGATGACCAAGGATGGAAAAGTTTACTCTGGTAAAAAATTAGCAAGTTATTTTTGCTTACTATGTACCTATCTAGTGCTAAGTGTAAGTAAGGCCTGCTTTACCGCATTTGTCTGTTTGTTATGTGTGCACAAAAATTGAGGGGTTAGATAAGGGTATACACAGGCGCTGGAACGCCAGCCTACTCCAGTATCCAGTGCCAAACTCTATCTTACGTACGTACGTATACATGACTTTTTCTACCAGGTTGCAACGTCGAAAATGCAGCATACGGAGAAGCGATATGTGCAGAACGGACAGCGATAGTCAAGGCTGTGTCGGATGGTCATCGAGGGTTTCGCGCAATCGCAATCACTACGTAAGTGCAAACTTTTTTGAATCGCCTTTCGTTCTTCAGAGTTTAAATGGGAACGATACTATGCTATTGCTATTCTTTTACAAGAAAGGGCAAGGGTGAACCAAAGGCACCATGTGGATCCTGTCGCCAAGTCATGATGGAGGTAGTACGTATGTAGCCTATATGAGAAAGAGTAGTAGGCCTACATCACGCTCAGCTACTTACTACTAGTATTCATTTTTTTTAGTTTGGACAAATGGACGTCTATATGCTGTCCCCCGATTTGACAAAAGTGAAGAAAATGTTGTCAAGCGAATTGCTTCCACTGGCTTTCGGCCCACACAACCTCCTCAAAGAAGAGCGATATACCTAGGTAGTAGTGGGTAGGAAAGAAGAACGCGGACCGTGAAATAAATTTTCTGTTATTTATTTTAAAAACAGACAATATTTTGAAACAACATAGACTGTCTATTGATTATTTAAAATTTAGTATTTACAAAGTATCAAAATGTCATTGTCATGAGCACAACTTGCTAACTTGTGACCAGCATCGATAGGCATACATACAATAGGTAGGCGAAGTAGCATTCACAATGGAAGGCGACCGCCGATTATGCCGCGCGGAATTTGCAGCGTTTTTCTCAACTTTTGGTCCCGCTTTCCGTCATCGAGTAGCGGAAAACCGTGAGCAAAAACCGGTGGTCGGCGTCCAATGTAAATGAGCCTTCAGGTCAATGGGGATTTACATAAAAATATACGGTCGGCCTATATACAAATATCACAAAAATATCAAATAATTGGGAGCAACTAAAATGCCATAACTTTGGATGAGCTGATTGCTGTGTGATCGACATCAACTATATTATTATATTTAAATATTTTAAAGGGTAACATGGAGCAAGCTTGGACAAAGGGATAAATTCGGACATCACGATATGATCACACCTACCTATGTACAGGCTTTTATTTATAGGCTATACCAACCAGGCCTTTCTCGTTTTCGGTGGAATATAACCGAACCAGTGTTTGGCAGCAAAGTTGTTGTTGAGAAAAGCTTGGCGTCAGCCCACAGTACAAAACTAGCAAGAATTGAACGCAAAGTAAAGAGCACTAACAAAACTTGGTAAACAACAGTGTTGGTCATTATCCACTACGAGCGAGCACAGACAAGTCGAAAGGTCACCATAAAGAATAGTAGTCACCCCTGACAATGGAATATAGCCATCTTGTTTCTGGTCAAATACGAGCAAAAATGCACCATCGTGAGCTTATTTGAAAAAAATCTCGATTAGAAGTTTTATAACTCTTTTAAACAAAATTTCCATAGATAGATAGAACAATGTATTTTAGGGATGTTATTAGTTAGTAGGCCTACCGTATTTACCGGTGCATAGCCCCGCAAAAATTGAGAGGTCCCATATGGGGTTATGCATGGGGGGATTATGTGTGGGGCATTTTCTATGTTCCGGGTCCGGGTCGGGTAGTAGGAATATTTGCTGTTACGTACGTGTACGTACACATACAGCATACTACTGTATGTGGTACAGTACCAACTGTACGTACGTTACGTACATACATATGCAATAGACTGTAGATAACAATGTTCGTTTGAAAGAAGACATAACCTCCAGGTGGGAAATTTGGAAAAATATAGCTCGATATTCCATGTGAATGTCGAAATTCGAAAATAACTATCCTCTATTCTTGAGAAAATTTTAGAAAATGCTCAAACTACATCGAGCAGAAAGCCAAAATTGTGCCGAAATTATACACCTTAGACCCGACCCGGATTTTCGCCTATTTTTCCGGGTCCGGGTCCGGGTAGCAAGGTCCGGGTCCGGGTCAGGGTGGCACGGGTACCCGTGAGAGCTCTACATACTGTACTGTACTGTACGCATAGGGGGGTTATGCATTGGGCATTTTTTATGTTTTGCCAATATGGGGCTATGCATTGGGGGGGGGGGGGGGGGTATGCATCGGTAAATACTGTAGATGTCACATAAAAACGACATGAAACCACGTACAGCATTTGACGAGAGCGAGACAGGATATTTTGATTGGAAACCTGCGTGAATCTATAGGAATCGAATCCGCATGTGATTCAGTCTCTTTTATGCAGTTTTTTTAATTCTGACTTCCAAACCAACCACCAATGATTGCTATCAGGATCACCACTGTTATTCCCACGCAAATCATTATCAGAATCTTTTTCTGAAACAGGTTTATTACCATTTATGGCAGCTCAATCCCATTGCAACGCCGTGGTACAGTCCTACATGCCGTCTTCGAACCGTGGAGTACGTCGGCACAGCTATTGATTTCATATCAAACCATAAGCCAGCAACCAAATATCAAGCTCTAAGGCTTTTAAAACGATATGCCACCGGTAAGCTAAACTGTTACGGTTTTTTATCTGTGCGCGCCAGCAGCACGGAACAAGCGCGCAAAACCAGCGTGCACGCACACGTCTAGTACTGCGTCCACTCATCGGCGATTGAAATCCGAGTCGATGGAAGTCTTTACTCATGTATTATAAGTTATATTCTCCGATCCATTCCTTATACTTCTTTAAAACAATAGTATTGCCCCTGACTAGAAAAGTACAGCGAACTAAAGCTAACATACGAGTAACGTGCTAATTAAATTAATTCACATCCATTGAACAATAAATACACAAACACAGCAAAATCGAGACTACACCAAGAACTGAAAATGCGGATCATGCTTGATGTCTGCTTCAACAGCACACAGGCAGCCTGATCAGGCGAACTTGAGGGCGACTATCAACACCACGACTCCGATCAGCACAACTACCACGACTAAGGCCACAATCTTCATCTGAAAGTCATCACCACACAACATAGTATGAACAACACAATACTTCACCATTCATGCATACACGACCTGCGTACTGTACATAACATATATACATACATCTACATACCCACCACAAGCATGCAAGTGAATGAAGTGAAGCACAGCTACTTACACCGAACTGACAAAGAAAAGCAAAAGCACATATCTCCGGCACAGCACGTGAGCAACCAGTACCGTAGAGTATACATGTAGCAAGTACAGAAAAAAAGCTGTCACAAGAAACAAACAAAGTAAATTAGGTACATGCTCCATACTTGTATAACTCAGGTCTTATGTGCAAAAGTCCGTACTAGGGCGTAGGGTCACCCAATTTCACTGCGTCTTAGGATACCACTACGTAACGTACGTACATGCTTGTACCGTTTAGTGGTTATTCGTTATTGAATACAGTACGTAGCGAACCGGCACGCCAAAGTTGGACTACCCTGCACGTGCACAGAAACAAGGTGATCATACTAATAAAAAGAGCAACATAATCGACACAGAAAAGACGATTCCCATCCCTGGACGAGATATGAAAGTGAAAGAGTAGCGAAGAGACAGATATCAGCAGTGTCCACTTGTGCAGACGGATATGGTGATGATAATTGCAATGACAAGGAGTGCAACCAAAACTAAGATGACGCAGATCACTTTCTTCTGTAACAGAAACATCCATACCACCATACCACAAAGTCCACCAACACCACCACCAACGGAGAATACAAAAGAACAACCTCATAAAGCCCCTTCCCCCTTTGAATAGTGTGGTAAAGCTGCACGCTCTTGAAAGCAACCCGTCAAGTGGCAAAAATGTGGGAAAAGCAATCCCCAAGTTGTTTGTACCTTCCTAGCTTTGCTTTGGTATTTGACCGCCTTTTTGGTATCAGCCTTAGCGCGATCCACGTACTCCACGGCCGACTCCACATTGTACTCGATACGATCCACCATCTCACCCTGAAACAGTAACTCACCCTTCTGGCTTTGGACTGGTATTGCACAGCTTTCTTCGTGTCAGCCACCGCCCTATCCACAAAATCCCGCGCGTGCTCCACGTTGTACTCAATCCTATCCACCATCTCGCCCTGCAAACATCCCCTCCCCATGGAACAGCACACACCAATGCTCACTCACTCACTCACACACATTCGCATGTCATGATGTCACATAGGGTTACCGAGAGTGTGTGCATGTACATACTGTACTTGTGACTCGACGAGCATGGCCATGTCCATGAACATGTCGTGCAGTTCCCGAATGCTGCTCTCCAGTTTCATGATGTCGTTGTGTCGTGCTTCGATGTCGGCCAGTGTCTGTCTCGCCTGCTGTGTGTCCGTGATGATGCCCTGTGTGAACACGGCCGGATTCCCGCTCTCGATCATGTCCTCCAACTCCGCATCCTCCACCTGCTTCCCAGCTGCAAACACACACCTCATCACGCTATGCTCACAAAGCCGACAATAGGACGCCGACCGTTGAGCGTGGGAGTGAACCCAACGCGGTGTCAACATCCAATGTGAACATCCGATAATAGGTACCGCCGATGCTTACAGATATCTAGCTGTCTCTGGATGCGCCCTTTGCAGCGCTCTCGGTAGTCGGTTTGCGTTTTGTTGTAGTCAGTCATCACTTCGACGAATTTGCGCGACAGGGTCGAGTGTTGACTCTTGCGAATGCGCAGATCTGCGGATCCAGCGCCGGCTCCACTCGCCTCTTCCGACTCAATGCTCTGCTCTATCAGCTTCAGCTTCCCTCGCACTTTGTTCGCCGTCTTCTTAATGCTAGCCATAAGCTCATCCAGCTCCTCCTTCGTCTCTGCAATCAAACTCGGCAGCACATACAACAGGTCTTCTCACGAACCTGTTCGCAGTACCCGTAACGCACTAGTGACAGCAGGAATTAGCCTGTGTGTAGCTCACTTGCATCATTGACCGGATTAGAGAGGATGGCGGAATGCTTCTTCTTCACCTCGTCCACATTCTCTGCGATCAAGTCAATACTCCCTCGAATCTCCTCCACCTGAAACAAAGGCTACAATATTTGTCAGAAGAGCCAAACTGCGAACACAACTTTGAAGTAACAAAATATTGTATGTTCACTATTACTACGAACGCAACTGTAAGTCGAACTCGAAAGAAAAAACCCGCCCCTTTAGGGCTACTACTCACAATGCCAAAACTATAACACTACACTATGTACGCAACAAGATACAGTCAACTCAATGTTTTACGGATGTAAGTCTGAATAAAACTCATCTACTATGATACCAAGCAGCGGATAAAGCCAACTCAATGCAAAGTATGTGTGGCTGTCGGAAACAAAGTCAGCTCCACTCCACTGCAATTTGGCTAACAAAGACTAGTTAGATACATATCATACAGTACATACTAATCTGAAAAAGCATAGACACACAACGGACGGAACATCAAAGGCTAACTGAAGCGAAAAAGAATGTCGCTTCTACTGTAATTCATACCTCCCCATGACAGAGGACTGAAAAGTTGCTATTGGGTTAGCACACTGCCACGTCCGTGGTTGTTGCTACAAAGAAGAACAGTCCCCACATGCATGCAACGTATGTTATGTAGTATGCGTGCGCTGTTTCAAGTAGCGACGGTACAGTCACAGTGCGTGCTCCTTCTCACACACATTACTAACGCAAGAATAAGAGAAGCGCCCTCAAATGAAAACAAGCTCAATCAAAGTCCATGAATATGTTTTAGTGCGGGCATGCGCTGGCTGATTCTTTCTTCAGTATCAGCGCTATACAGGCGTGGGAATAGTGAAAGTTAATCATCATCCCCTGCTTGTGCAGCTATAGCAGAAAATTGCAGGTTGCCAGCCACGATGGAGAGACTTCTGCTAGCTACTACTAGCGATCGCTTATTACGCTCACGTGCTGTTTCACGGGCAGTACAGTGCGTACGCGTCCCCGCAAGCTACTGTACGTACTAGCACCGTCCATCGACATGTACTTAGTCAAAATCAGTAGTAGGTTAGCGCAATACGACACGCTGGCTTGCCTACCCTAACCATCGCTATGCGCGTGAAGTCGTACAGCACACAAGTGTACACAAAGAACACATTTCACCAGCACAATCTGCGGTAGAGGAATGTACGTACATACATATGTACACTCGCATGGCGCATGCCAAGGTATGAGACTGCACAATAAGCAATCATCCACGCAAAAACGTCATTGTGAAGAGCTTGCAAATATTAGTAGTATCGCATCATTAGAGCGAGCCTAGTAGAGCATCAAGCGTGATGTCTGTACGCCACCCATACAACTACGTCCCAAACGCACAGTCAACTTCAACTTGCACATTTTGTTGTACAAATACAAAATCAATCTATTGTACATGTGGTTTGCACTGCACATACATATATATGGTTGCTCACCGAAGTAAGCGACTTGGAGCGCATTCGTACCTGTTCAAAGAATTCCTCCATATATTGGCCACCAGCATTGGCAGCATCAGCAACATCTGCGTCATCTTCAGACTGAGCCTGCAAGCACAAAGCACAACACAAGCATAAAACAGTCAAACCGTATTACTCTTAGTAGTGTAGTACTACTACTACGTTGTACATATGTTGCACATCAACGAGAAGACGAATCTACGATGTATACCACGAAGTACGTACAGCTTTCAGTGCGCTGAGTCTGTCCTTCATAATATTGCACTGCTAAAAGGAGAGCTGTGTTCCACTCATATATGAATCGCAGGGATCCAGCCGAATCAGTTGCTACAGAAGCGAATCAACGCAATCTGCAACAAAAATATCAATTACCACCAGATAATCTTTCTTTACTTTACCAAGGTACTGTAAACCCTCGTTGATTTCCCCCGGGCGCCATCAAACAAAACGTTAGTCGCCGATTAGGAGGCAATATACGAAGTGCTATACACGAAGGGCGGGGAATACACAAGAGCATTTTACATTATTACACCCAAAGTATGATTTTTGACCCACCTGAACTCATTTATGGCGCTTATTTTGCATGTTTCCAAGCTCCTCTAATCAAAAATGCAGCGTTTACCTTGAACAATTGTGAAATTTTGCGATCAAAAATTTTCTGTAGAAGAGGCGTCACAGGTAAAATGTTCAGAACTGTTCCAAAAGATGTGCAAATGATCTCCTATTGCATTTATAGTCTGGCCAACAGGAGTTGGCACTCGGACTCAAGGCGCGTTGCGTAAAATAGATTCACAAATGCGGATTTCTGTCCACGCTTCGTGTACTCCTATTTAGCAGAAGTACATGCAAACTACGCAGGACGACTTGAGTCCAAGTACCAACTCCTACTGACCAGACTATAGTCGCCGATTAGGGGACATACGAGGGGCTATATTCGAGAAGGCTACAAACGAAAATTTACAGTACTGTCCACACAGATGGGGGGGTGTTGGGTTGCTTTTTTCTGTGTGTTTTATTTGTGTTGGTTGCGTGTGTTTCCTTTGGGTAAGGGATACTAGTGCCTCTTTTTTTTATCCTCCTTTTTTTTTTTTTTTTTTTTTTAGTTTTTTTTCTGTTCGTTGGAAAAGAGGGTTTCGTGTGGAGGGGGGGGGTGTGTGGGAGGGGAGAGGGATAAAGCTGTTCTCTTTTTTTTTTTTTTTTTCTTCCTCCTGGGGGCCTGGAGAAGTTTCCGTCCCGGCCGGGCCTCGCGTGGGTTTATTCCTTTTCCTGCCGGGAACACATACGTACGTATACCTCGTCGCCTTCGTCTGATTTGACTTTTATATGAATAACTCGAGAACGGATAGGAATTTTGAAAAGCGGTTTTTGCAAAAGACTCAAATAACAAGCAGCTTATAAAAAGGCAACCATTCTAGGTGTGAGTGGAGGAGTCTGAAGGGCTGATATTAATGATTAGCAGCCGTTTGTCCTGAGGGCCAAACAGGAGTGAAGCCCTTACAATTAGCAGTACGTAGAGGCTGGTGTGCTGTCTTTTGGAAGTAGAGATGCTGTCTGAGCGGCAGATATTAATGATTACCAGCCGTTTGTCCTGAGGGCCAAACAGGAGTGAAGCCCTTACAAGTAGCAGTATGTAAGGGCTGATAAATGGTAGTAGAAGAGGATGCGTGCGGTATGGAATGGAGAGTTGAGTTTTGAAGTTGTATTTTCGGATGGGGAAATTTTCGGACACATGTCTGACCTCAATGTGCATGCACGCACAGCGACATTTACTGTATTACATATGAATGTACTGTAGACTACGTATGTAGGAAAGACGGTAAAATTCGGACGTTAAAATTTTCGGACAGAATTTTTTATCCGAAAATTTCCACCGTCCAAAAATTTCATCGTTTACAGTAATAGATCGGGCCCGTGGGTCAAGTAGGGTTGCAGCATGCAGCAGTGAAAAACCTTTGGGTCCCCCAGGCAGATGCGGATGGGTAAAGCAGGTTTGTAAGCAGAGAAAAACGGTGGGCAAAATCGGAAGTACGGTATCAGGGGACACAGCACCATATTGGTCACATATTCACAGTTTCGTTGACATGAACACTTCACGCTAGCAATCTAAACATGAGCCTGTGAACTGCTCTGCAACTGAAGGTGTTGTTGCTTTTGTGCGCGTTTTTTCAGTTTCGTTGACTCTAAGATTTTTAGCAATACGTACTGCACATGGAAATATACTGTACATACAAAAAATTCGTACGGTAAAATTTTCGGACAGAATTTTTTGTTCGAATTTTCCGAAAATTTCCTTCTTCCGAAAATTTCCCCGTTTACAGTAATAGATCGGGCCCGTGGGTCCAGAAATGAATCTATTGTACAGCTATCAGTACTGTATCTGCTGCAGAACTTCTTTTCAAAATTACCTGCTTTTTCTCTCCTGCCATTTGAGATGTTCTTCTTCCACAGCATTCCAGGCATTGTTTTATTGAATCGCTCTTGAACACGCACTCCTTCCAAAAGAGAGTTCTCCTTTTGAATTGCTGTTGAAGATACGATCCTTTCAGAAGAAAATCATTCCCTTTCTCACTGACTATGCACAATTTTTCCCCTGTGATTCTTCAATGCAATAGCGCCGCCGCTCAGCAACAGAGCAAAAGCACAAAATAACTCTAGTCTGTGACGTGTCTCAATTTTCGTCGCATTTTTATTTTTCGTATGCAAATTCCACTCTTTAACACACTGTTCTTTTCATGTAAATTATTTTTGGCTCTACTGTCGACATTTCCTATGCAAATTACTCTCCAGACCACATGTTTTTTCTCTTCGCCTTGCATGCAAATTAGTCCCTCTGAGCTCAACTACTTATCCTGTGTTTTCGTCTTTTGCCCAGTTCGTCGCGATGGTGTAGGCGATAGAGCTTTCGTCTTCTACTCCTACGGGGAGCCGGTGTGAGATTCGAACCCGGGGCCGCCCAAATTTTTCCCTAATTTTCAAGAACACCTAAAACTTCTAAACGTCAACCAAACTTTCGCTTCTCGAAAATGTCAACGAAACTTTATCATGGGGCGTATCGCCGCCACATACGTAGGATCGCCAAATTGAGAATTTGAAATTTGTCCTATACCTACACAGTACGTAACCCTATCCTACAGCATACTACGTAGGGTCCCTATACCCGTATGATTAAGGCAACTCAACGTGGTAGCCCTTACGGCGAGGCCGTAAGGGCAAAAAGAAAAAAAGGGGGGCCGCAGGCGGGCAACGGAGGGAGGGCGGGGCAACGAATTTTGGGAACAGGGAAACAGACGCGATGGGGGCAAAAATGCCACAGACAGCCGGGGAATACAGCCGCTGGAGAAAAGGAATGAAGAGACGAATCACGAAGAGCGGACGCGAGGAAGAGTGCAAACCCAAGGGATAAGAGGTTTGTGCAGAGATTTTCGGTGTGGGGGTATTCGTAATTGGGTGGGATGCAACAGAGAAAAACTGAAGAAAAAAAGAGAAAAACCGGCGAGCAAGTGCCGCAGGACAAATTGCGTGAGAGAGGCGAAAGGAGAGACGGCGCGATGAAGCAGCAGGAAAGTGGAACGAAAATGGAAAAACGTGGCAGAAGAGAAAGGAGCGGGGGGAAAGCGAGGCGGGAAGCACCGAAGGAACAGGGGCGCCCGCCAAAGGTGGCGGGAATTTGGCGCAACACAACACCAAAAAACAGAGGCCGCCGTTAGGTAGAAATCCAGGACAGGGAGGTCACCGCGGGGGAGCGGCAAAGAAAGCAGGGCCCAGAGGATACGTTGGTGGTTTTGCCCTTACGGCCTCGCCGTAAGGGCTACCACGTTGAGTTGCCTTAATCATACGGGTATAGGGACCCTACGTAGTATGCTGTAGGATAGGGTTACGTACTGTGTAGGTATAGGACAAATTTCAAATTCTCAATTTGGCGATCCTACGTATGTGGCGGCGATACGCCCCATGATGTAGTTTGGTTGTCGTTTTTGAGAAGCGAAAGTTTGGTTGACGTTTAGAAGTTTTAGGTGTTCTTGAAAATTAGGGGAAAAATTTGGGCGGCCCCGGGTTCGAATCTCACACCGGCTCCCCGTAGGAGTAGAAGACGAAAGCTCTATCGCCTACACCATCGCGACGAACTGGGCAAAAGACGAAAACACAGGATAAGTAGTTGAGCTCAGAGGGACTAATTTGCATGCAAGGCGAAGAGAAAAAACATGTGGTCTGGAGAGTAATTTGCATAGGAAATGTCGACAGTAGAGCCAAAAATAATTTACATGAAAAGAACAGTGTGTTAAAGAGTGGAATTTGCATACGAAAAATAAAAATGCGACGAAAATTGAGACACGTCACAGACTAGAGTTATTTTGTGCTTTTGCTCTGTTGCTGAGCGGCGGCGCTATTGCATTGAAGAATCACAGGGGAAAAATTGTGCATAGTCAGTGAGAAAGGGAATGATTTTCTTCTGAAAGGATCGTATCTTCAACAGCAATTCAAAAGGAGAACTCTCTTTTGGAAGGAGTGCGTGTTCAAGAGCGATTCAATAAAACAATGCCTGGAATGCTGTGGAAGAAGAACATCTCAAATGGCAGGAGAGAAAAAGCAGGTAATTTTGAAAAGAAGTTCTGCAGCAGATACAGTACTGATAGCTGTACAATAGATTCATTTCTGGACCCACGGGCCCGATCTATTACTGTAAACGGGGAAATTTTCGGAAGAAGGAAATTTTCGGAAAATTCGAACAAAAAATTCTGTCCGAAAATTTTACCGTACGAATTTTTTGTATGTACAGTATATTTCCATGTGCAGTACGTATTGCTAAAAATCTTAGAGTCAACGAAACTGAAAAAACGCGCACAAAAGCAACAACACCTTCAGTTGCAGAGCAGTTCACAGGCTCATGTTTAGATTGCTAGCGTGAAGTGTTCATGTCAACGAAACTGTGAATATGTGACCAATATGGTGCTGTGTCCCCTGATACCGTACTTCCGATTTTGCCCACCGTTTTTCTCTGCTTACAAACCTGCTTTACCCATCCGCATCTGCCTGGGGGACCCAAAGGTTTTTCACTGCTGCATGCTGCAACCCTACTTGACCCACGGGCCCGATCTATTACTGTAAACGATGAAATTTTTGGACGGTGGAAATTTTCGGATAAAAAATTCTGTCCGAAAATTTTAACGTCCGAATTTTACCGTCTTTCCTACATACGTAGTCTACAGTACATTCATATGTAATACAGTAAATGTCGCTGTGCGTGCATGCACATTGAGGTCAGACATGTGTCCGGAAATTTCCCCATCCGAAAATACAACTTCAAAACTCAACTCTCCATTCCATACCGCACGCATCCTCTTCTACTACCATTTATCAGCCCTTACATACTGCTACTTGTAAGGACTTCACTCCTGTTTGGCCCTCAGGACAAACGGCTGGTAATCATTAATATCTGCCGCT
>JASAMW010001858.1:0-12660 GCA_030247985.1 Epsilonema sp. ZAB3_2 | reverse complement strand
AAATTGTTCCCTAAATTGATGCGAATAGCGCCCCAAACGAAAACGAATTCCCCACCAATAAAACCGGCTGAATTTACCCCATTCCATTATACCCTGCATACGTACCTACGACCCCCGTAGTTCCGTCTCCAATTTCGTCGTCTTGCGATTTGGACAGCTCCACCATCAATTTTGCTACGTGATGCGAAACGTCCATTTTCTCCATAATCGTTGCTCCGTCATTGGTGATGGTGATGTCACCGTCGGGACTCACCAGCAGCTTGTCCAAGCCTTTCGGACCCAGGGATGTACGCAGCGTATTCGCTACACTGCGAGCGGCTAGGATATGACTCTGAAAAATGAAAAAAAAACGGAGACATTTTTTATTTCACAAGTTGCGTTATTATAGAGGGTGGCCGTAAACGCCTTTACTGGCTGTTCATGTTTCAAACTCCAAGAAACGTAGGACGATACGGATTTACAGACGTGTGGTGAACCCGGCATAAATCTGACCTTGCGCATGTATTCGTCAATTGTGCCAAAGAACTACTTATAGCTCCTTGACTGCGCGTAAAAGAGAAAAGACTTGCAAGACGCTGACGAGAAAATATAAGATAAAAGAACATGATGACTAACCTTCAAAGCGTCTATTCCCGTCAGCCGTTTCTTTCTCTCCTGCTCCTTCATAATGATAAACGGCTGACCGAACTCATCGAAAACTAGAGCTCCGGTGGCCGGTTTTTGCAGATGCGAAGCCATTTTCTTCCACTTGAAACACAGCAAAGTTGAGTTGATCTGCGATCTGCTGGCTGAGAATATTTTTTCTTTCATTCAGTTTCCTTTTTTCTTTTTTTCTGTACGTTTTTTATTGGGCGTTGAAAATTGTAATGTGTTTGCGAAGTTTACAAAATTGTCCATGGATTACTGTAATTCCACGGATAAAAATGGTAAATCGAAAATACGCAAACACTACATAATTTTGTTTTCTTTTCACGCCCGCATGCATGGGGACGAAGAAAAGAGAAATGTTTAAATTTTCTTGCTGTGGTGGTTGGAGAAGAAAGCCGGGTACAAATTTTTTAGAACCTTGGCCTATTTTTTTGTATTTTTATGTGATTTCTTTTCTTTTGCAGGTTTACAAGTTTTCGAACTGATTTATTTTCGTTTTTTGTCCGTACTTCACTGAATCTGATGGAATGGAGATTCGCATACCGGAAGACTCGGACTTTCAGCGCCTTCGTGCCATGTGTGATTCGAGCGACGGATGGGAGCTGGCCTACCAGAAGAAGGCGGTTCGCGTCTGGACCAGAGAAAACAACGGCAATGTCTCGACAAACTTCAAAATGTTTCGGGTAGGTAAAAAAATCCATTGGCCTTACCCGATAGTACGACTTACCGTAGCACCCTGTCTCCCGCCGAGCTAAAGCTGTAGTTATTTCCGAGAATTGCGCTTTGTAGTAAAGTTTTTGCGTACAAACGAAAAAACGGAGGCGATACGAAATAGCTTCAGCCTTAGCTCGCCGGCCGACAGGCTACTGCTGTGCGCCGTACTATCGTGTAAGGCCAATACATATGGTATGTTACTGGTGTTTCTTTACTTGAGCTCATTATTTTCAGTGGTCACGAGCTGACCCCACCCGTATGTTTTCAGTGCGTTTTTTGTGCTGGCACCGACAAAAACGCACTCAAAAACAAAGGGTTCAGTTCGCGACCGCCCATAATTTCTTAGCGCAAGTAGCGAATATTATCTGACTGCAAACATAACGGCAGTGCGTGAATACGCAAGGCTAAACGTCAACCACCCACCGTTTCATTATGCAAATTGGACATATCTGTTTTGGGACGTATTGTATATGTATGTAGTGGCGAAAAGATAGTGAGTGTGTACACGTTCGCAAAACAGTACTTTTACACGCACGCTAGTTTTGCATTTTCTGCTTCCGTGTTCTGAGGTGTTTGTACTTTGTCGTTTCATCATCACTTCCGTATTCCTACATTTTGGCATTTTTTTTAGAAAAGAGCCAATTCTTTCATCTCATTATTTTCAAGGGCTATTATCATTGCCATTTTTATCAGCCGCCAATAGTCCCAAGGATGATTGTTTTTTCAGTCTTCTTCTCTGTTCTCTCACTCGCGTTCAAAATTGATTTCACTCTCATCCTATTACCGGAAATATTGTCAGTCATATATCAAGAGTCTGTCTGTTGTAAATGAAAGAGCCGTATATCTCTCTTTCTCTCTCTCTACTGAGCTGCCAGCTCTTTTATTTTCAAAGGGCAAGCGCGCATGCATTATTGATTAGGCTACAGCTGAAGCTTCGCTGTGTAAGCTTTGTGCGCGGCATTTATGCATATTTCAAAGCCTAGCGTCTCCCATTGATACTGGTATATCCTTATTTGGTGATTTGTCATTTACGCATGGTTGGGATGCTCTCTGTCTCTTTCTTCAATGCGTGCGTGGGAAAAATTGCAAAGCTGTTCTAATGCGATAAGAGGGGATGATATTATTACGCAATATGGCAGATTATGCAGTGTAGGATAAATGCTGAGTTGTTTGTCATTGAGTTGACCTTAGAAATGCAACAAAGCACAGAAAAAATTGACCATACACGCTAGCTAATTGGCAGATGTGATGCATTAGCTGGACAGGTTTTCGGTGGGTCAAGATTGAATGCACGTAGTGACGACTTTTAGACATTAGGGTACTGTAGGGTTAATCCCGCCATGGGGTAAACCCGGCCACCTATGCTATGCTCCTTTGAACTTGCTGTTTCAGCAAATGATGTGCCAAATACTATGCCTCATTTGAAAGAGGAGAGTTCAAGGAATCGATTGATATCATATTTGTCTCAATTGGTCCACTGGTTGCTGAGATATGCAGTCCTGAAACTTTGGTGGCCGGGTTTTCCCATGGCCGGGTTTACCCCACAGTACCCTACTTGTTTGTACTTTTCTGTTGTTGCAGGTGCGCGCAGACTTTCTGGACATATCCGCTGCCACAGTGTACGACGTGTTGCACGACACCGAATATCGGACCAAATGGGACAAATACATGATCGAGTGCCAAGATATCGGACTGGTCAACGCGAACAACGATGTCTGTTACTATGCAGGTACGCATTGTGTACTTTTACAAGTAGGGTAAGTTACAAGAGGTGTTATAATATTTGGGCCACCCAGGTTGCCAGGTATGTTCGTACATGGCAGAGGCTGATCGTCTCTAAAAATAGAAAGTCATTAAAGGGGTTCGCCGTGGCGAAATCCAGCAGGTAAGGCTGCTATGCTGGGGTGATAGAGCAAGTTCTAAGCTTTCATTTGATGTATATATTGTATGTTCGAAAATCGCTGGTTGCGCTGTTACAAGCTGTTGAAGTTTCTGTTTTGTACAGGTCCAGTTCAGGGGCCAATTTTCGAGGTTTTTGGCTTGTATCTCTGGCGGGACGGCAGACAGCCATGAGATCTGCACATGAACATGCGTGGTTTCCGCCGATCTACCTCATGGTACCTTGCTTTTCTATTTTTAGCGAGAATTGATGAAGTTATAAGCAGTGGACAGCACTAAAATTCGAAGCATTTTGCTTATAACTTCATCAATTGTAGAGAGAATTTGAAAAGCAAGGTACCATGAGATAGGTCGGCGGAAACCACGCCTGTTCATATGCAGATCTCATGGCTACCTGCCGTCCCGCCAGAGATACAAGCCAAAAACCTCGAAAATTGGCCCCTGAACTGGACCTGTACTAAACAGAAACTTCAACAGCTTGTAACAGCGCAACCAGCGATTTTCGAACATACAATATATACATCAAATGAAAGCTTAGAACTTGCTCTATCACCCCAGCATAGCAGCCTTACCTGCTGGATTTCAAAACAGAACAAAAGGTACCCATGCTTACGCCGGACTAAGATGAGGCTATAAATAGGCTATGTTCTATTCTTGGTAATGTCTGCCGCACAGGAAGGCGAGAAAGCTGCAATTAGCGTTGTGGCAGGTACCGCCTGACGAAATGCAGAGTAGACTATTTACGTGTGTACGTTCGTATCGTATGTTCTCTGGTCAGGGAAAGTTTGTGTTGTTGACGTGTTGACTGCTATTTTCAGTGCGCTCCCCACCGCCTATTAGAAATCGTGACTTTTTGTTGCAACGAACCTGGTTAGCGACGGCTGGCGAATACATGATATTCAATCATTCCATATGCCACGATGTAAGCGAGTGTTCATAATGTTAGGAATATATAACAGTATGGAGGGGGAGGAATATGCAAACAGTGTACTGAGGCAGAAGCAGCAAGGCTAGCAACCAAATAGTTCCGTATATACGACTTTCTCAACTGTGTCCTTCACGTATATACGACCAGTTGTTTCCGGTTGTTCGCTAGCCTTGCTTCTGCCTCACTACACTGTTTGCATATTCCTCCCCCTCTACAATGTTATATATTCCTGATGTTACGAAAGTGGCTGGGTCTACCCCACAGTATCCTACACAGGGATAGTAGGGGTGTGGGGTAAACCCGGACACCTAAGCTCCTGCTAAGTTCAGCTTCCGCTTCAGCAAATGATGAACTTGGTACGTAGCTCGTTTGAAAGAGGAGAGTTCAAGGAATCGATTGGTAGAATACTTGTCTCAATCGGTCGTATGACTGCTGAAGTATACTAGGTGTCCGGGTTTACCCCACGGTACCCTATCTTTATGTTTTTTTCAGGATTTTCCACCCAGAAAAGGCTGTGTTCGGGCTACGAGTTTTTTCACTGGCTATCTTATGCGTCCACTTCATATCACTGGCAACCCTGCAAATAACGGTTGCCAAGTCTACTACGTAACGCACTCAGATCCGAAAGGCAAGCTTCCAAGTTGGCTGGTGAACAGTTTGACGGAAATCGTCTGTCCAAAGGTACGCACGCGCAAGCATTAGGACGCTGCACACGTGGTGAGTTAGGTTACAGTGAATTTATTGCGTGTAGGCTTATGCGTTGAATCATAAGAACAACGGTGAGTTCACCGTGAATTGTAGCATAGCTCGCGACAATGTGAACATCGGAGCAAAATTTCGCGCGTACCATGCGGAACTCCAACCCATCGTAAAATTCACCCTGAGCTGAAACTCGCCACGTGTGTAGGCATAGTTGCAAAATTTGCATTTTTGAACTGACATTTTTTATTTGTTATTCTTGCTTTTTATTCTATTTTATGGTAATGTAAGCACCGGGGTTTAAATGCCAGCCTGCGGCATCATAACCGCTTTCTTGCCAAGTCACAAACGTGTCCCGGTTAGTATAGTGGTTAGTATTCGCGGCTGTCACCCGCGCGACCGGGGTTCGATTCCCCGACCGGGAGGAATTTTTTTTTTTCTTTTTATTTTTTTAATTTTTACGTGCGTTACACATTAGACCAACGGAAGAATAACTAAGACAAATTCTAAATGCTCCTGCTTTTCCTACCAGCCTAACTTGGCCTACCTTTTAGATGATAAAGAAATTGCACAAAGCCTGCCTTGCGTACCCCGCGTGGAAAGTACTGAACAATCCGCACTGGAAGCCTTGGGTGCGCGCTGATCAACTTTGTCATTCTGGTCGAGTGGATTTGGCGAAATGCAAACCGCGCGAATACGACCAAGAACTCATAGATGAAAGCTGCATAGGCGAATTGCCCTTGGCGGAAGTTGTGGGACCTTTGGACGAAGACAAATCGCCGCAAAATAATGGGACCACTTCTTAGTTGTCTTTGAAACATTTTGTTCGTTCTTGTTATTAATTAGGGTACTGTGGGGTAAACCCGGACATGGGGTAATCCCGGACTCCTAGTATATCCCAGCAACCATGCGACCGATTGAGACAAGTATTCTACCAATCGATTCCTTGAACTCTCCTCTTTCAAATGAGCTACGATGGTCATCATTTGCTGAAGCAGCAAGTTCAGAAAAGCTTAGGTGTCCGGTTTTACCCCACAGTCCCCTACAACGTGGAAGTGTGCATGAAAATGTGCCAGCAAAATAGGGCCAGGAAATTTATTGTATGGACGGTAAATATTCGCTCCCGTCTTTCTTTTTTTTACGCTCTATGGATTTTTGGGTGTTTGGTACTTTACTTTTTTCGCATGACATCTGATTTGTTGGACACTTTGCAAATTTGTAAAGTTTTGATATTTGATTTTTCTTTTTTTTGATTTTTTCTTTGGTCGGGCACTCCGTGGTAATTTTGTATCTTTTTTATGCGACATTGTACGTGGTAAGAAATGGGTATTGGTTAGCACAATCTCAAGTATAGCCTAATGTAGTGTATGTTATTTTGAGAACGGCTGAGCCAATGGTGTTCTATAATTTTTTATTGTCATGTTGCGCCATATTTTTGCGACTGAAACTTCTGTATGACGCCTAACCAACCTCCATATCACTGGAATGCTACAGTTCGCGTCTCAAAAGACGTTCTTTGGTCATTTTATTCTGGTCAGTAGCGTGCTGATGCTGTGAAGTTGGTGTGCTTAATTAATACGTATGTACTGTAGGTACACATTCCATATTACTGTTTGTTCTGGTCACGAACTAAAGGTTCAGGCTATTGTATCTTATAGAGGGATCTTGGGCTTTCAGCAAAAGTATTATTGGGATAGTTGCATGATTGGTTTTTGTGAGAATTTTTATTTTTGTATGGCTGCTGTGAATTACTACTGTACATACAGTATGTGGTCGAAATTTTGCGTAATTTAGTTTTATTTTTGCTTTGTTATTTAATTTAGGCTCAATATTGCACTGGTCACTCCACTGTACTAATCAATCAATCCTTGGTGTCACACTGTGATAGGACATTTTTGCCAAATGCGTCAAAATTTCTCGCTTGATTTGCTTGCAGTCCGCATATCACGTCCAACGTTCAATCAGCTTCTTATTGTTACTTTTTAGCTGCGTTATAGCTTTTTCCTGGGCTGAAATAAGTAATTGTTAGGGCGTTTCTTCTTTTTTATTCGGTAGCAAACAACACGGTGACGTATGCTTGTGTGGTGCAGGATTTTTGAAATATTTAGGCCTAGGCCTATTTTATGAAGGAAATAACAAACCAAATCGAAGACCACAGTGAATGTGATATGTGAAAATCACACGCTTTAACCATCGACTAGAGAAAACAGCAACAATATAGACTGCCATGGAAGTTGCACATCCAAAATATCATGACATTTGTTAGTGCGGGGTAAATCGGGTGTCGGGTTAGGAATAAATCGGGCTGCCCCACTTAGTGCTGTCGCCCAAGCAATGGAGCCGTGGTAACAGCGAAGACACTGTCAAATGCAGCTTGAAACGCTCTTTCCAATGGTGTACTCGGCGACCACTTAACCCTTACCATTGGCGAGCAACAATATAACGGTGGACAACAGTATAACGGTGGACAACAGTATAATGGTGGACAACGGCCAATTTTGAGGCATTCGCGTAGAAAATTCGGACATATCCTATCTTAATCAGCATTTCAAGCGCTACAAGATGAGCTAGTACCCAGGCCTGTATATATCTTAGGGGGAAAGCTACAAGCGCTTTTCAAAACTTTGCCCTGTTTCTGTGGCTTCGCTCCTTCAGCATATTTTCAGGAAAAGTCAAAAAACCCGAGTTTCATGTAAAGTTGGGTACCAGTGCTCAAGTGCTGTCGCCCAAGCAATGGAGCCGTGGTAACAGCGAAGACACTGTCAAATGCAGCTTGAAACGCTCTTTAAAATGGTGTACTCGGCGACCACTTAACCCTTACCGTTGGCGAGCTTTGACTGAAAATAGGCTGAAGGAGCGAAACCACAGAAACGGGGCAAAGTTTTGAAAAGCGCTTGTAGCTTCCTCCTAAGATATATACAGGCCTGGATACTAGCTCATCTTGTAGCGCTTGAAATGCTGATTAAGATAGGATATGTCCGAATTTTCTACGCGTGTGGGCGATTGGTTAAATATTGCCTCAAAGTTGGAGCGAAAAGTCAAAAAACCCGAGTTTCATGTAAAGTTGGGTAAAAATGCTCAAGTGCTTTGGCTCAAGCAATGGAGCCGTGGTAACAGCGAAGACACGACTGTCAAATGCAGCTTGAAACGCTCTTTCCAATGGTGTACTCGGCAACCACTTAACCATTACCATTGGCGAGCAACAATATAACGGTGGACAACAGTACAACGGTGGACAACAGTATAACGGTGGACAACAGTATAACGGTGGACAACGGTATAACCCGTTAAATTCCGAGTGGGACTATATAGTCCCAGCGACAGTTAGCATTAATTTTTTCTGACACATCGCATTGGAACTTTTTTCCGGAAAACGACTTTTTTTTCGGGTAGTGCGAGGTGAGGGTAAAAGTCATTAGCGTGATGTGTGAAATTTTTTACATCGCGTTGCACCTTTTTGGTGCTACATCGCATTAGAGGTTCCAAATTTTTTGTGAATGCATAATGCGATGTAAGATTATTTTTAGAGCTCTCACGGGTACCCGGACCCGGAACCCGGACCCGGGAAAACCCGGCTTTTTTTGCTACCCGGACCCGGACCCGGACCCGGAAAAATAGGCGAAAATCCGGGTCGGGTCTAAGGTGTATAATTTCGCACAATTTTGGCTTTCTGCTCGATGTAGTTTGAGCACTTTCTGAAATTTTCTCAAGAATAGAGGATAGTTATTTTCGAATTTCGACATTCACACGAAATATCGAGCTATATTTTTCCAAATTTCCCACCTGGAGGTTATGTATTCTTTCAAACGAGCATTGTTATAGACAGTCTATTGCATATGTATGTACGTAACGTACGTATGTACAGTTCGTACTGTACCACATAGTATGCTGTACGTTTACGTACGTACACTAACATGTACGTAACAGCAAATATTCCTACTACCCGACCCGGACCCGGAACCCGCGGGTACATGGTTTCAAAACCCGGACCCGGACCCGGACCCGGATCAATGCAAAATGCCTACCCGTGATAGCTCTAATTATTTTGGCCGACACATCGTTTTGAAATAATATTTTTTCATGGGGTACCTTAATGCGATTTGTGGTGATTATCTAAAAAAATTTTTTCGCGAGATGTTGCATGCCTTTATTGAATTTAGTCGTATTGATTAAGATGTATAATATGTCGAACAATGAATAAGACGATATAAAAAATTCGACGGCCAAATTTCATAATCAACAAGTTGACTTGTTTGGGCGATTTTAAATTCCCGCCAAAACCGTAATCGTTTGATATAGGTGGATGAACCTGAGCATCACCGTGAAAAATGAAATGGATAATCAAGTCAAAAAGAGGAAATGGTTTTTACGATTAGCTGAATAGAAAGCATGTGATAAGGAGGGAAAAAGTGATTGGAATCAAAGGATTAGCTGAAGCTTTGAAGAAGGAAAGCGGTTAATTAGTGAACACAAAGAATTTTTTCATTTTCATATTCAACGGAATGGATATGGAGAAGAATTCATCACATTTTGCGTATTTGAAGACAGGAAGATCACGTCGATGCATGTTTTTACAGTCAGGTATCGACGGTTGACATACTGTGTGAAAAGTCTAGTAATTCGGTTCTTATTCGTTTATGCAAACAGTCTAATCTAAGCTTAATTGGTTTGATTATTTTTTATAGCGAGTTCCACGCAGAATATGTGTACGCCAGCTCAGACGCAGTGTTCAAAAGCGAAGTTGAGAAAGGTATGTTTAGTTATTTGGGTGGGGCCTTTATACACTGCATTATTAGGCCGGTTGGGTACATGAATAAATGCCCCACCGTGTATGTTCTGGGAAATTGTGTGTGTTTGAAGTTTTTTTAAATATAAAAATGTCTTCACTGGGCTGCTTCGCTGTTTTGTAGGGACACAGCAACGTTCAGAAGAGCCCGGAACGGCTGAGGGGCGGAGTAGACGGGAAGGAGAGCTTGAACACATCGACTGAGGTGAGGCAACACTGATCAGATCAGTATTCAGCAGAAGTTGGTGTCTATTGCTTGTATACGTGAACATGAGCTGTACCTTAATAGGTTCCTACATCAATGGATCACTTGACACACAATGCTGTGTCAGGGTAAATGAAATGTGTGCATGCAAAATTTGTACGAACTTTCGTAAGGCTGCCTGCTTCATTGGTGGCAGTGTTAAGTTTGTGTTGGTGGCTTGCTAGCTTGCATGGTGTTGCTTCTCTAATGTTGACAGTCGTTGTCATCATTTCCCACCCTTCTTCTCTTTTTCTAGGTCAAGAAAGGCACGCCGCCGGAGGAGCAGTATTTGCCTTCATCTGTGGAGAGACCGCCCAGAAAGACGCCGTCGCAACAAACAACAGTCCTTCTTTCACCTCTGTCTGCGGCGCGGTTTCGGCACATGTCTGAACACAGAAACGTCGGCAGCAAGCGGAAGGTAGGTTATAATTTTTGCTAAGTTAGGTGTGTGTATATGTGTTTACAAATTACTTAGCACAAAAATAATTCGACATTGTGAAAGTGAAGTATATTGCACATACTACAATATATAACACTATGGAAGTATGTTTGTTTCTTAGCTGGATACGGGTGCGGTGATGCAATGCCGCAGGTCTTGCAGTAGCGCGTCGAGCGGGGCCGGTGGTTCCTGGCTGGACAAGGTGCCTTTAGCCACTCGGGATAATCCGCAATACCCTCTCATGAAACGAATCGGCTTTGACACTGGGAAGGTGGTTATGACCCCGCAGGAAGCCGCTGTTTTCGACCCGGTCATGAATCCGATTTTGAGCCGACCTCGCTTCAGGAAAGGGGACATCGCCATCCTCTTGGACCCCGCCTGCAAATCAGCCCTCGAAGTTAAAATAACAGAGGTATGTACGATGTGCTGCACTAGCTAATTTGGTGACGCATTACTTTGTTAGTTTCTTTCATTTCTGCTAAGAAATACCGTATTACTTGCCTGTGCATAGGCTCCCCCTATGCGAACCCCCATGCTTAGCCCCACATTGGCATAACCAATGTGAAAAATTACCTATGCATAGCCCTATATTTGACCTCTCGATTTTTTTGCATTGTCCCATTGGGCTTTCCATTGGATTGTACGGTACAAATACGGTATAAAAGTTTTCTTGTACACTCTGTTCTTTGTGAATGTAGATGGCTCTTGCCACAGACGACGACGTCGAGGAACAGAGAGCACAGTACGCTCGTCTGTTGAGCAGTGGCATGCATCGCGACCTGATTTGGTACGGCGTCAAGGCTCGAGTGGCATTCAGCATGCATTTTCCCGGGAAGCAGCAGTGGGATGGACTGTGGGTCGGTCGGGGTTACCTTCGCCCGTACCATGCACCGGCCTGCTTCGAGCAGGACGCGGTGGCGACGGAACAAGAGGAACAGGCCGAGCACTTTCCAAGGCGTCGGAAGCGTGAGAAGTCAGCGGCTGAAAAGGCGTGGGACAGAATCCAGGACATCGCACAGAAGATGAGAAGGGTGAGTCGTAATCGAAATAGTCTTGGGATCAGCAAGAACACAAACATGTCTGTAACTGTGTGTATGTATGTCGTATGTATATATGTATGGATGTTCAACATGCATGTATGGCACTGTACGTAAGGGTTTTCAAGTCGCATTATTTTAACATGATGTAACTTTTAGTTGAATGCAGTAAAGGCATGAGGTAACTGTTTAGGCAGCTCCTTTTGACAAAGCATACGTCGACGTTCAGGGACACCGCTTCGTCGTAGTGTTCGACGACGGTTTCGACTATCGTTTTCGCGGCGTTGCTCCGGGAGTTGGCTCGCGCGTCGTCCACTACCGGGACATTACGGACGTGGTGTATCCCCGGCTCAGCGCAACTGTTTCCATCGTGGACTACGTTGGTCTCAGCGACTGGAACTTTTCTGCAGGTCTCGAGCTCCTGCAGGATGCTGCGGATGAGTTCATTCCGGGTGCGATTCCCCCACTTATTCACCCGCCCCCCTCTGCACCGGCGTCAGCCAGTATTCCCGACTCGCCAGAAACGACCCAGCCCGTCGTAGAGGGAGGAGAGAATTTGCAGCTCCCGGTAACAGCTCAGGCCATATCGCTGGACAAGGAACCCTCTTCTATGGAGAAATGTAAGCAAGTAGTAGCAGGGTGAACTCGACATAACTGATATGTGTAATGACCAAATTTCTGCTCTCTCATAGTGCAGAGGTAGTATGGAATGCAGGATGCTATGCACTTGTTTCAGTACAATACAGTACTGTACAGTACTGCACAGAAAAGTACAACGGTGTGCAACTGTAACTTTGTCATTTTCTCTATAACTTATAAAACAGCATTTTCTTTTATTACTTCTGTAGTGGTTCGGGCTGCGGCTTGGGTACATGATATCCCGTCCGGTGTTCCCGCTGTCGCTGTAGAGATGACGCAGAAGGACTCGGCTGCGACCACGCGCCCACAGAAGAACGGCAAAAAACCGCAGAGATCCACGCGTGGAGTGAAACGAAAGCTGCACTTGCCAGGCAAAGGTAAAGTAACATCACATGCTTTTTCTAGCCCTTGACAATGGAAAACTTATACAATATACATAGCATTAAAATATTTCGACATGGTTTATGACTGGACATAGTGCAGCATATTACTTGTAGTACATAGCATTAAAATAGTTCGACATGGTGTATTATTGTGATAACTGTAGCTATGAAATTGTATTACAGCGACGACAGTTAAATCAGCGGGAGCCTCGGAGCGCGAGAAGGCGAGGGGAGGGACTTCCAA
>JASAMW010001855.1:0-23250 GCA_030247985.1 Epsilonema sp. ZAB3_2 | reverse complement strand
CCCTAGCCTTTGTCTATCACCGAGTGACTGTACCGTACTTTACCTTCTGGATCTAACATGCGCGGAATATCCAGGTGTTTTTCCGCCATGTCGAAAGCTAGCGCCAGATTGTGCAGAGGGTTGGACTTGCTGAGCTGATCGTAGTCCAATAACTCGGGCCGATGACGATGTATGAGGCGCAGAACGCCAAACCGTCCTTCCAGCTGCAAACGCACAGAAAGAAACAAGCAGTCGTTTATTCACTTGGAAACGTGTTTACGCAAGAAATGCAGAACACATGAAATAGTATTGTCCTGCAAAAAGAAAAATATGTATGTTAGTATGTACAATATGTACAGTCATAATAACTCTGGCTGGCCCGATAAGGCCTAGAAATAGGCCTGAAACCAACCGGAAGTAAAATTTGCCAGCTGCGTCAGGAGGGAATCGAACCCTGGACCTCTCGCGTTCCAAATGACTGCCCTATCCATTCAATCATACCCGGTATGACCTCAGTCACACAATTCCCCTACTTTGAATAATTACAGCAGGCCTACCTGGACGGGAAAATTCCTAACGTCTACGTTTCGTAGCGCCGCTTCTGGCACCACAGCAAAAGACCGTCCTTGGCCGATAACTCTGCGATTGCACACACGATAATCCACGCTTACCTCATCAAAATACCACCAGAAACCGTGATCCGTTTGGCAGCGAACGAAGAATTAAGGCGACTTCGTGTTTCCTGCCATAATTTCTTCATTCGTTACGAAGACGCATCACAGTATTCTGCTGACTTTTTGATGGGTCAACGTGGATGCACAAAATTTACTTGAGAAGATCAACCAACCAATACAACACAAGTACAATTAGCAAGGAACGCGTACCTTCTACGGAGATATCCTGAATAGCGAATCGCAGGATGATGGTCCAAATAAGGCCCAGGGTCATCTTCACGTTTCCGTCAACAATCTCTGCAAAGCATATAAGCGTGCGCAACAATTGTTACAGTACGTACAGTGCGTAAGTACAAGTCTTCGTTAACGTGGTAACTCATGAAGAGGAATAATCGAGAAGAAAAATTTGCCAGATGTGCCGGGGAATCAAACCCGGGACCTCTCGCGTTCCAGGCGAGCGCCAAAACCATTGAAATGCACACCTGGGATGACCTCAGTCACCTTCCACCGTCTCCTGCATAAATAATCCGGCTAAAATACTTATCCTCTGCCCGACTTTCCCCGAAGTTTTAGCCAGTTTCCCCTGCCATTCTTACCTTCCGCTCCGATGCTGACCAGTTTGACGCCCTTGCTCTCGATGAAGTCCAGGGCTTTGTTCACGTTGGCGATCTTGTGAAAGCGCATCTTCCCCCGATCGGGTTTCGGCAACGTCTCCTGCTGATCACCTCCAACAGGAGCATCAGCTTGAGTCCGTTCCGAAAATCCTCCTCGATAATCTCGATGGACGTACCCGCTTTCCGCATATGAGAGTTGCACCACGCAGTGAACGTCTCGCAAACAAAACAATCAGTGCGCTACACACGTGGTGAGGTTGAACTTCGAGTTTGAACTTCGGGTTGAACTCCACGCTACCCTGTACGTAAAAGGGTAGTGCGAGAAACACGCGACCAGGTTTATAAGTGGGGTAACCCGTACACCAAGGTAGAAATACCAACTTTCAGCACGCAAGGTGGCCAGGGTTTACCTTGCCCAATGGCCAGGTTTACCCCGTATTACCCTCACATGGCGCATAACCCAAGCAAGGCCTGGTTTACCGCTCTTAAATCACAGCAAACGTGTAGGCCTATATCAAGCAGCTCGACCATTTTATCGTTTATCCCTCAACAGTCCCCATGTGCATAAAATTAAGCTATAAGCCTACTTATCAAAACAAAAAATATGGGGAAACAATACTTTTCTCGTTATGGCGACCGTATCGCGAAGTCTGAAGAGGCGTACCACCTGTTCGCTTGTAACAACTTCAACTTCACCATTTCGTTCCAACTGTTCTGCCTCCTCCGACATGGCTCAAGGATGGAAGGGGGTAGGAAAATACGTAATGGCCAAATAGGGAAGGAAGGAGTTTTTAAGACCAGAGATACTTGAGCAAACGACTGCTCATCGGAAGATGTGCAGACAAGAATGACAGAAGAATAATGTCACGCCTCCCTTCCCTACCTAGTGGGAGTGGTAGGAAATGTAAAAGACTTGCCATGAAATATGGGACCATGTTTAGTTGTAAGCATGCAAAGAGACAACTCAAAAATTTGAGGCACTTGAGGCTGGCATTAGCATATGCTACTGCTACTATGCCTGCCTAATGACAAATAATATATCATGGTGGTATGCCTGCATGCACTTGCTGCGCAGCATCAATTAGTTCTGATAGTCCTGTATTGTCCAACTTTTCAGAGTTGGCAGTAGGCGTGGCCCTCCATCGATTGGGCTCCGCGCGAAACTTAGTAGTCGTCTTTCTAATCTTGGTCGTGGTCACTTTGTGGGAGGACACAAACTACGTCATATTTTTTATTTATGAGAAACGTAGCACAAAACTTGCCCAACATCGCCTTTAGCTTTCAAATTACGTATGCACGCACGCTCAATTTTGACCAACGTACTATTTGTGTGCGTACTACTAATTGCGTGATCTGTGGAAAAGATCGGCGACCGAAAAGTTTAGTAGCAGCGTAGTAGCGAGAATATGCAAGTGATGGACAATGGCCAAGAGGATATCGATTTTCGCCCAAATTTCTTCATCATGTACGTAACTGCCAACTCTGCAAAGTTGTACAATACAAGTGTGCGTTCAGATTTGGTGGTTTCACATGGCACATCTGTGCAACTCAAGAGCCATAAACTTTACACATGACACAATCTTGAGCTTATTCATCCAAAAACTGCAGCCAGCTGATCTGTGTTTTTCTTATACATGCCCCCCCTTCTGCTTGCATTGATGTGCTTTGGCAATGAGCAAGTCTGCTTGTACTCAATAAACTACCCAATCATTGCTCCTTAGCTGCCAATGGGATAGCAAAAGCTGGTTCTGCAAAAATACTTTAAACCACTCAGCTTCACTGCATTCGTACATTGCTTCTGTTGTTCGTTACTGTACCTTGAAAAAATTCCAATTGATGAATTTGTAACAAGTAGCTTCGTTTGTTCATAAGCGCCTCAGGCGACTGGGGAAAATCACCCCAAAGCAATGCGCACAACCAAACCATATTATACTACACTAGAGCCAGACAAAATCAACATTACACTTCTTGCTTTTTTCCTTCACCCCCACTGCTCGCTTGCTGCTGCTTGTGCTTATGTGCCGTTTCTGCTTTTAGCTTCCTGCTTGCTTGCATCTCAGACTTGTTTGCGACTTGCCAGCTAGCTGGCTACATAGCTGCTGCTGCTGCTGACTCGCCTAATGTTCCCAAGTAGTAGCATTTGCAGCCAACAGTAGCTAAAGGGATGAATGTACCCATTGCAGCGTGGAATATGGACCAGTTGCGCCAAGACAAGACCTATCTATGAGTGCTGCTGACCCTCCATGTTACACTTCTTCAGCATATTTTACCTTCCCTCTTACCGATCAACAAAGTGCGCTGAAAAGTGTATTACAGAGGGTTCAGCTCACGATCACCCATATGGATGATATGGGTGATTTCTTAGCGCAACTGGTCCATACTGTGTATGTAGGCACATATTTTTACACATCTCCACCCTCTTTGCACACTAAATCTTTTCAAAGACAGAGCATTACCAGCATATTTTGAAAATTATGCTAGCTTTTGAGCTTGTTTATTATGCAAATGACCCCAACTGAGCGGATGCTGTTCTATGAGAGTGTAGTAGGCTAAGCAACTTGAAATGTTTATGCCATGACTGTACTGTTATAATGGCAGCTTATGCTGCATATCCACATTATGCAGGGCTTCATCATCAATGGCCCAGTGCCCATTATCATGTACAGCGAAATCACACCAAGTGCAACCCAAGTGCAATCTTGCAGCAACCCTAAGTGTCACCTTGTACCAGTCAATAAACAACAAAAAACAGCAGCCACAAACTGCAAAATAATGTCAACACGGCAATTGACAAATTGCCCTTTTCCATACCAAACTGTACATACTATACAACGCACTTAAGGCAGAATGTCTGAGTCGTGTGAGAGTCTGAGTATAGAGGGCTGGACAGGGTCAATTTTCACCGGGTGGGGCGAATGCAGGAATCAATAGCCAAAGTGTTAGGCTTCCAGAAACCAAAAAGCGCATCCCAAAATTCGCCCTGTGTGGCGAGCTACACACGCCCAAAGTACGGCAAGTCGAAAAAACACCGAAATTGACCGTTTTCTCCAGATATTTCCGGTTCCACTGGAGCTATCGGGCTGATTTTTTGTACACATATAGCCCCCATGGGACTTTAGGTGCATGCAAAATTTCAGCCCTCTACACCTCTTGGAACATAAGTTAGGGCGTTTCAAAGTTCAAAATTACGGTACGGGATTCGCGATTTGGCAGGAATATGTGAATAGCGCATCATGTTGTGAATGGCCGCTCTAATTTTTCGCTCAGTTTTTAGGGACGACCTTACTCTATGTAAATATGGAAAAAACAAAAATTCCATAGTGGTCCGAGCTCGAGCTAGAGGGGCCTGAATACCGTAATGTAGGCAGAGAAAAGGGTAATTTTACGTACAGAGCTCCACGCGACGGAGTTCACGTTTCGTGGCGATCTCTTTCAAATTTCCCGTATCATACGCCATATCATGGACACGTTTTCACGATATCAACCGGAAACAACAACTTCCGCCAGCATTCGTGCGCCTGAAAATGCATTCAACGTGCTTTTATATGCTTTTATTAGTCATTGCCGTGTTTGAGCCAATGTACGCAGCAGTTGCGTTATTCCTGCGGCCTTCGCAGCTTCCTTCCTTGTTCATTGGCTGAAATGACTGCATACGACGTGCTATTTGCCCAGTTTTCACGCCCCTGGCCCCTGCTCTGTGCTTATTCGGCCCTGTAGATGCCGTATTTGGGCACGCTAGCGTTTCAATTATGCCATCTGTGGATCAACATTCAAATCGGCAGCAGTAATGCGTCGGCGGCAAGGTAAGTATGCAACACAATTGTTGTGGATTGTGGACTGTTGTCAACGGCCAGAACAAGGGGCCAGCAAGCGAACTTGCTTTTACGCACAGCCATCAGTATGGTATCGACGTGCCTGCACATACTGGAATCTCAGCTTTGTGCGTAAACGCAAGTAGTACATACATTCCTGGCATGTTTCCGTATGATATGGGAGCTGTACAGTGATGCCGTGTTCACATGACGACATACGTCTGCGTCCGGCGTGTCCGGCGTATCCAGGAGTACCTGGTTGTGTCAATTACTCCTAGATATGCCAGACGGACAGATGCATGGCGGTTCACAGGCGTCCGTCATGTCCGTCCATCAATTCCGTAAAACGTATCTAGGAGTACACGGTTGTTTGCGGTGTGCCATGTACTCCTAGATACGTCCGTTACGGATTTGACGGACGTGAAGGACGTCTGGTGAACGCGCCAGCGTACGTTTGACGTACGGATGTGCAGACGTACGGACGCTCTAGAAATTGACCCTTTTCTCTGCCTACATTATGGTATTCAGGCCCCTCTAGCTCGAGCTCGGACCACTATGGAATTTTTGTTTTTTCCATATTTACATAGAGTAAGGTCGTCCCTAAAAACTGAGCGAAAAATTAGAGCGGCCGATTCACAACATGATGCGCTTCAGTGGAACCGTCAGTGTACAAAAAATCAGCCCGATAGCTTCAGTGGAACCGGAAATATCTGGAGAAAAGGGTCAATTTCGGTGTTTTTTCGACTTGCCGTACTTTGGGCGTGTGTAGCTCGCCACACAGGGCGAATTTTGCGATGCGCTTTTTGGTTTCTGGAAGCCCAACACTTTGACTATTGATTCCTGCATTCGCCCTACCCGGTGAAAATTGACCCTGTCCACTAAGATCGCACAGCTCCCAGAAACCTTGTATTAATCTGCTTACATGGCTCAGCTTACTAGCACTTATGTACATTAGCTAACTGATGCAAGCAGTGCTAAGCTGAGAAAAGACAGAAGCTCCCCAAAAGCAGTGTATTTACTTTTTTCAATAATATTGCTTGCATATCCCGCTGTGCCCTGCGTGCTAAAATATGGCTTCTGTTTCATCTATAGCGCGATGAAGCAGCTGGCAATAAAATAAAATATGCGCGTGCTAGCTGCTCGGTTGCTTGCACACATGCTAGGGACTTGCAGGTTACAATATACCACATGAGGAGCTGACCAGATTCTTTTTGCGTTTGAAGGTGGCCTAAAGAGCTGTTCCCAAACGCAAAGTCGTTGGAAATGCTTTTGAATGAGAGAAATCGGTCCCCTGTGCGCGGCAAAAATGAAGACGACTTTATCCCAAGCACTTGACGACACTAAACTGGTCACCAACATACCACAGCACAGAACTCCCGTCATCTGTGCTATGTATTACTACTGTATCTGTGTACGTATATTAATACGTGGGAAAACCGTAGCGCCAGCTTTCAAAGAAGCTTCATCTTTCCCCTCTTCTCTTGCACATAAAGTGTGTCTTCAATCCCTATTCTTACTCTACTTCCAAGCGGCACTACAAGAGCAGCGAATTGCATACTACACCTGCCTACTTCAACTTGGCTGATGATTTTCAATAACCATGCATTTTCCCATCATGGCGTTTTGGTCATTTTCACAAGAGATATCAGTTGAATGAGACTAACGTTCGACATGACATAAATAATGGTGAAACCATCCCTAGATATCTACAGTAGGTGCTAGTGCATTGTGTGTGAACATATGAACACAACGTGAAGTGCATGCATGCCGTCTCTCTTTGTTTGGTCTTGCATCCACTGTATTGTACACTCATTACTCAAACATTAGACCATTCCAGATATAGGAATGTTCCCAGAGTTTCTCTGCCTTATGCGCAAGTGTTCAAGTGCGTGCAAGGAACATGTTTGTCCATGCTGGTGGTACATAGAACACACATATTTCGTCTCGGTTACCCGACATATGCACACATGTACAGCTGTCCCTCAATCTCAGTCTCTTATCGTGCAATGTGACACTGTATTATGACACATTCCTTATTTCCCTCTAACCACCGCTGGACGCAAACTTGTGAAGGAACGTTCGTGAGCCATATCAAAGAAAGAGTCCAGACCACCAATAGGGTAACCTGGGATAATTTGGACCACCGAATAATGTTTGCCGTGGCACAGATAAAACTAATCATGATCATCTGGATCAGTTGGCAATAATCACTTATGACCTTTTGTAGACTGCTTTTCTACAAAAGGGTGATCCCCACGTTTCCCTAAAAATTTGGTATTTTTTCCGCTGTCTTGCCCCACAAGAGGTTCTGGAAAAAGAGTCTCACCTGCTACGCATCACTCATACGGGTGTTCTATAAAATATGCGCCGAAGGAGGAATAACCCATAAAAACCGCCCACCATTACATGACGTTATCCTATTCATCACCTATTACACGTGGAAGTCCCATCCCTCCGTACAAAAGGTGTCCCCCACGGAGGTTAAGGTAGTTTGTGTATGTACTAATAACTATGTTTTGGCATTACTTATACTTTTGGCTTGTGATAAGAATTCAAAATAAGACCTTCCAACTGCGTGCAAAGAGCGGTAAATGTCCACATAACAAGCAAGTAGGTAATTTTAGTAAAATTGTTTAGTAGCTAGAGAATCTGTGTACTGGCAAATGCAAAAAACACCAGAAATGGGAGAGGCGCCATTTACAAAAAATAACCTTGAAAAAAGCGCATATCACTTTGTTCTTATGGATTTGTTGATAAAATCTGCCCGGAATGTTTTATAGTTAAAAACTCTTACTACTATATTATTGATTATAGTTGTATATTTTTAAAATCTGCTTAACGAAAATTTACCCCAAACTCTATAAACACTCTCCGGATGGTAAAAAAGCCAAAACATGGACACTTCAAAATTGCCTTTTAAACTCTAACTGTCTACACAATGTTACTTTCGCCCCTCGCACACTAACACCTCCCCAATTCTAATTAACAATAATACTACTACACTACCTCCCACACATAATCACCTCCCTGGTAAAAGAGCTTTCCTCTCCTTTGCTGGGTTTTTCTGCCTCTCTTCTATGTACTGGCTGATTTGGTGTATGGGGGAGCTGTGCGTCTGTGAGGGTCTTTTCCCGGGTGGGGCGAATGCAGGAATGTAGTAAGTTTGGGCTTCCAGAAACCAAAAAGCGCATCGCAAAATCGCCCTGTGTGGCGAGCTACACACGCCAAAGTACGGCAATCGAAAAAACACCGAAATTGACCCTTTTCTCCAGATATTTCCGGTTCCACTGAAGCTATCGGGCTGATTTTTTGTACACACATGTTACGCCTCTAACATAAGTTAGGCGTTTCAAAGTTCAGTCGGATTGGCAGGAATATGTGAATAGCGCATCATGTTGTGAATCGGCCGCTCTAATTTTTCGGTCAGGTTTTAGGGCCGACCGTACTCTATGTAAAAATGGAAAAAACAAAAATTCCATAGTGGTCCGAGCTCGAGCTAGAGGGGCCTGAATACCATAATGTAGGCAGAGAAAAGGGTCAATTTCTAGAGCGTCCGTACGTCTGCACATCCGTACGTCAAACGTACGCTGGCGCGTTCACCAGACGTCCTTCACGTCCGTCAAATCCGTAACGGACGTATCTAGGAGTACATGGCACACCGCAAACAACCGTGTACTCCTAGATACGTTTTACGGAATTGATGGACGGACATGACGGACGCCTGGTGAACGCGCCATGCATCTGTCCGTCTGGCATATCTAGGAGTAATTGACACAACCAGGTACTCCTGGATACGCCGGACGTACGCCGGACGCAGACGTATGTCGTCATGTGAACACGGCATCACTGTACAGCTCCCTATATCATACGGAAACATGCCAGGAATGTATGTACGTACTTGCGTTTACGCACAAAGCTGAGATTCCAGTATGTGCAGGCACGTCGAGTACTCATACTGATGGCTGTGCGTAAAAGCAAGTTCGCTTGCTTGGCCCCTTGTTCTTGGCCGTTGTGTACAACAGTCCACAATCCACAACAATTGTGTTGCATACTTACCTTGCCGCCGACGCATTACTGCTGCCGATTTGAATGTTGATCCACAGATGGCATAATTGAAACGCTGAGCGTGCCCAAATACGGCATCTACAGGGCCGAATAAGCACAGAGCAGGGGCCAGGGGCGTGAAAACTGGGCAAATAGCACGTCGTATGCAGTCATTTCAGCCAATGAACAAGGAAGGAAGCTGCGAAGGCCGCAGGAATAACGCAACTGCTGCGTACATTGGCTCAAACACGGCAATGACTAATAAAAGCATGATAAAAGCACGTTGAATGCATTTTCAGGCGCACGAATGCTGGCGGAAGTTGTTGTTTCCGGTTGATCTCGTGAAAACGTGTCCATGAGATGGCGTATGATACGGGAAATTTGAAAGCGAGCGCCCCGAAACGTGACCGACGTCGCGTTGCGCTCTGTACGTAGAAATTGACCCTTTTCTCTGCCTACATTACGGTATTCAGGCCCCTCTAGCTCGAGCTCGGACCACTATGGAATTTTTGTTTTTTCCATATTTACATAGAGTAAGGTCGTCCCTAAAAACTGAGCGAAAAATTAGAGCGGCCGATTCACAACATGATGCGCTATTCACATATTCCTGCCAAATCGCGAATCCCGCTACCGTAATTTTCGAACTTTGAAACGCCCTAACTTATGTTCCAAGAGGTGTAGAGGGCTGAAATTTTGCATGCACCTAAAGTCCCATGGGGGCTATATGTGTACAAAAAATCAGCCCGATAGCTCCAGTGGAACCGGAAATATCTGGAGAAAACGGTCAATTTCGGTGTTTTTTCGACTTGCCGTACTTTGGGCGTGTGTAGCTCGCCACACAGGGCGAATTTTGGGATGCGCTTTTTGGTTTCTGGAAGCCTAACACTTTGGCTATTGATTCCTGCATTCGCCCCACCCGGTGAAAATTGACCCTGTCCAGCCCTCTATACTCAGACTCTCACACGACTCAGACATTCTGCCTTAAGTGCGTTGTATAGTATGTACAGTTTGGTATGGAAAAGGGCAATTTGTCAATTGCCGTGTTGACATTATTTTGCAGTTTGTGGCTGCTGTTTTTTGTTGTTTATTGACTGGTACAAGGTGACACTTAGGGTTGCTGCAAGATTGCACTTGGGTTGCACTTGGTGTGATTTCGCTGTACATGATAATGGGCACTGGGCCATTGATGATGAAGCCCTGCATAATGTGGATATGCAGCATAAGCTGCCATTATAACAGTACAGTCATGGCATAAACATTTCAAGTTGCTTAGCCTACTACACTCTCATAGAACAGCATCCGCTCAGTTGGGGTCATTTGCATAATAAACAAGCTCAAAAGCTAGCATAATTTTCAAAAGATGCTGGTAATGCTCTGTCTTTGAAAAGATTTAGTGTGCAAAGAGGGTGGAGATGTGTAAAAATATGTGCCTACATATACACAGTATGGACCAGTTGCGCTAGAATATCACCCATATCATCCATATGGGTGATCGTGAGCTGAACCCTCTGTAATACACTTTTCAGCGCACTTTGTTGATCGGTAAGAGGGAAGGTAAAATATGCTGAAGAAGTGTAACATGGAGGGTCAGCAGCACTCCTAGATAGGTCTTGTCTTGGCGCAACTGGTCCATATTCCACGCTGCAATGGGTACATTCATCCCTTTAGCTACTGTTGGCTGCAAATGCTACTACTTGGGAACATTAGGCGAGTCAGCAGCAGCAGCAGCTATGTAGCCAGCTAGCTGGCAAGTCGCAACCAAGTCTGAGATGCAAGCAAGCAGGAAGCTAAAAGCAGAAACGGCACATAAGCACAAGCAGCAGCAAGCGAGCAGTGGGGGTGAAGGAAAAGAAGAAGAAGTGTAATGTTGATTTTGTCTGGCTCTAGTGTAGTATAATATGGTTTGGTTGTGCGCATTGCTTTGGGGTGATTTTCCCCAGTCGCCTGAGGCGCTTATGAACAAACGAAGCTACTTGTTACAAATTCATCAATTGGAATTTTTTCAAGGTACAGTAACGAACAACAGAAGCAATGTACGAATGCAGTGAAGCTGAGTGGTTTAAAGTATTTTTGCAGAACCAGCTTTTGCTATCCCATTGGCAGCTAAGGAGCAATGATTGGGTAGTTTATTGAGTACAAGCAGACTTGCTCATTGCCAAAGCACATCAATGCAAGCAGAAGGGGGGGCATGTATAAGAAAAACACAGATCAGCTGGCTGCAGTTTTTGGATGAATAAGCTCAAGATTGTGTCATGTGTAAAGTTTATGGCTCTTGAGTTGCACAGATGTGCCATGTGAAACCACCAAATCTGAACGCACACTTGTATTGTACAACTTTGCAGAGTTGGCAGTTACGTACATGATGAAGAAATTTGGGCGAAAATCGATATCCTCTTGGCCATTGTCCATCACTTGCATATTCTCGCTACTACGCTGCTACTAAACTTTTCGGTCGCCGATCTTTTCCACAGATCACGCAATTAGTAGTACGCACACAAATAGTACGTTGGTCAAAATTGAGCGTGCGTGCATACGTAATTTGAAAGCTAAAGGCGATGTTGGGCAAGTTTTGTGCTACGTTTCTCATAAATAAAAAATATGACGTAGTTTGTGTCCTCCCACAAAGTGACCACGACCAAGATTAGAAAGACGACTACTAAGTTTCGCGCGGAGCCCAATCGATGGAGGGCCACGCCTACTGCCAACTCTGAAAAGTTGGACAATACAGGACTATCAGAACTAATTGATGCTGCGCAGCAAGTGCATGCAGGCATACCACCATGATATATTATTTGTCATTAGGCAGGCATAGTAGCAGTAGCATATGCTAATGCCAGCCTCAAGTGCCTCAAATTTTTGAGTTGTCTCTTTGCATGCTTACAACTAAACATGGTCCCATATTTCATGGCAAGTCTTTTACATTTCCTACCACTCCCACTAGGTAGGGAAGGGAGGCGTGACATTATTCTTCTGTCATTCTTGTCTGCACATCTTCCGATGAGCAGTCGTTTGCTCAAGTATCTCTGGTCTTAAAAACTCCTTCCTTCCCTATTTGGCCATTACGTATTTTCCTACCCCCTTCCATCCTTGAGCCATGTCGGAGGAGGCAGAACAGTTGGAACGAAATGGTGAAGTTGAAGTTGTTACAAGCGAACAGGTGGTACGCCTCTTCAGACTTCGCGATACGGTCGCCATAACGAGAAAAGTATTGTTTCCCCATATTTTTTGTTTTGATAAGTAGGCTTATAGCTTAATTTTATGCACATGGGGACTGTTGAGGGATAAACGATAAAATGGTCGAGCTGCTTGATATAGGCCTACACGTTTGCTGTGATTTAAGAGCGGTAAACCAGGCCTTGCTTGGGTTATGCGCCATGTGAGGGTAATACGGGGTAAACCTGGCCATTGGGCAAGGTAAACCCTGGCCACCTTGCGTGCTGAAAGTTGGTATTTCTACCTTGGTGTACGGGTTACCCCACTTATAAACCTGGTCGCGTGTTTCTCGCACTACCCTTTTACGTACAGGGTAGCGTGGAGTTCAACCCGAAGTTCAAACTCGAAGTTCAACCTCACCACGTGTGTAGCGCACTGATTGTTTTGTTTTGCAGACGTTCACTGCGTGGTGCAACTCTCATCTGCGGAAAGCGGGTACGTCCATCGAGATTATCGAGGAGGATTTTCGGAACGGACTCAAGCTGATGCTCCTGTTGGAGGTGATCAGCGGGGAGACGTTGCCGAAACCCGATCGGGGGAAGATGCGCTTTCACAAGATCGCCAACGTGAACAAAGCCCTGGACTTCATCGAGAGCAAGGGCGTCAAACTGGTCAGCATCGGAGCGGAAGGTAAGAATGGCAGGGGAAACTGGCTAAAACTTCGGGGAAAGTCGGGCAGAGGATAAGTATTTTAGCCGGATTATTTATGCAGGAGACGGTGGAAGGTGACTGAGGTCATCCCAGGTGTGCATTTCAATGGTTTTGGCGCTCGCCTGGAACGCGAGAGGTCCCGGGTTCGATTCCCCGGCACATCTGGCAAATTTTTCTTCTCGATTATTCCTCTTCATGAGTTACCACGTTAACGAAGACTTGTACTTACGCACTGTACGTACTGTAACAATTGTTGCGCACGCTTATATGCTTTTGCAGAGATTGTTGACGGAAACGTGAAGATGACCCTGGGCCTTATTTGGACCATCATCCTGCGATTCGCTATTCAGGATATCTCCGTAGAAGGTACGCGTTCCTTGCTAATTGTACTTGTGTTGTATTGGTTGGTTGATCTTCTCAAGTAAATTTTGTGCATCCACGTTGACCCATCAAAAAGTCAGCAGAATACTGTGATGCGTCTCGTAACGAATGAAGAATTATGGCAGGAAACACGAAGTCGCCTTAATTCTTCGTTCGCTGCGGGACGGATCACAGTTTTCTGCTGGTCTTTTTGATGGGTCAAACGTGGATTGTGGTGTGTGCAATCGCAGAGTTATCGGCCAAGGACGGTCTTTTGCTGTGGTGCCAGAGAAAGACGGCGCCCTACCGAAACGTAGACGTCCAGAATTTCCACGTCAGGTAGGCCTGCTGTAATTATTCAAAGTAGGGGAATTGTGTGACTGAGGTCATCCGGGTGTGTAGTTGAATGGATAGGGCGGTCGTTTGGAACGCGAGAGGTCCAGGGTTCGATTCCCTCCTGACGCAGCTGGCAAATTTTACTTCCGGTTCGTTTCAGGCCTATTTCTAGGCCTTATCGGGCCAGCCAGAGTTATTTATGACTGTACATATTGTACATACTAACATACATATTTTCTTTTGCAGGACAATACTATTTCATGTGTTCTGCATTTCTTGCGTAAACACGTTTCCAAGTGAATAAACGACTGCTTGTTTCTTTCTGTGCGTTGCAGCTGGAAGGACGGTTTGGCGTTCTGCGCCCTCATACATCGTCATCGGCCCGAGTTGCTGGACTACGATCAGCTGAGCAAGTCCAACCCTCTGCACAATCTGGCGCTAGCTTTCGACGTGGCGGAAAAACACCTGGATATTCCGCGCATGTTAGATCCAGAAGGTAGAGTACGGTACAGTCACTCGGTGATAGACAAAGGCTAGGGTACTGTGGGGTAACCCCGGCCATGGAAAAATTCGGCCAACTGAGTTTAGGGCTACATATTTCAACAACCAAGGGATCGATTGAGACGAGTATGATATCACTCGCTTCTTTTCGTTCATCATTTGCTGAAACAGTAAGTTCTCAAAGGAGTCTGGGTGGCCAGGTTTACCCCATGGCCGGGTTTACCCCACAGTACCCTATTTATTACATTCTATCCAGCCAGAGCTCGCTATGGTATGGAACTTTGCTCGCGTTGCTAAAAATTGAAAAGACAAACGCGGATTTTTGTCCATGGTTCGTGCACTCATTCTTCGGGAGCACATGAAAATTGCGCAGCACGGGCTAAGCTTCATGGCGAACTCTTTCTCTGGACGGGCTGTAGTGATTTTGTGAAGTGTGACCAATAATAGGCCTACGTCATGCGGTTGCTTGCTGTTCACTTCTACTGCATTTTCTTTGTGTCCTAGTTCGATCTGTCTATTTCTAATTGTCGAGTTGTTGTGTATTCTTGGAGTAGGATGTAGCGTAGTCTATTGATCGATCTATTCTATTTTCAATAGAAACGTAACGGACTTTTGTGGATAACCCATCCCAAACTCCTTGTTTGTTCATACGGTGAACCCGCGGTTGGTTGAGTTTGAAGACGAGAAAGTTTGGGATGGGTTAAGCGTTAAATCAAGGTTGCATAGTCTTTTCCTCACATAGTAGGCAGGCTTCGTGGGCAGGCGCAATGGTAGCGTGGGGTAAAACCGTCCATGGGACAAGCCCCTCACATTTGAGTGGTATTAGCTACCATTTTGAACACATGGCTCTCAAAAATGTATTTCAGGGAGGGGCGGTTTTATGTCACGCTACCCTACTACTACACTCTTTTTAGCGAGTTTTGTGGTGGTGGCGGTGGTATATCGTTGTCCGTGGTTGTATAGTGTTATATAGTGTGGCTGTTTTGTGGAGTGGAGTGCTCCTGGACTTTCAGATATGGTGTTTTCGGCGCGACCGGATGAGAAATCGGTCATCACCTATGTCTCCTGCTTCTACCACGCGTTCAGAGGCGCACATCAGGTCTAGTAGGGCACTATGGGGTAAACCCGACCATGGGAAAATCCGGCCACCTAAGTTTCAGGGCTGTATATCTCAGCAACCAATAGAACCGATTGGGACAAAGATTATATCAATTCGATTCCTTGAATTCTCCTCTTTCAACTGAACTATTTGCTCCATCATTTTCTGGAACAGCAAGTTCAAAGGAGCTTAGGTGGCGGTGTTTACCTCATGGCCGGGTTTACCCCACCGTACCCTATGTGTAGGGACGCTGAATTTTCACTTGTTTTCAGCTTGCTTGTGTGGCTCAACGTTTGATGGTGGTCCTGCCTGCTTCTTTATTGAGCATTATCGCAAAGTGTTTGGGCTTGTGTAATTTGAGGAAATAACAGGAATGCATACTGAATAGGCTTACAGAGTTGATTCGTCCTGCCTCCAGTATGTATTCTTGATAATAATAGAGTGGAGTGCATTGTTTTCTTTGTAGATCTTGTATGCTCACTGCATGCAAAGTGCTAACTTTTCGTAGCGTTTTAGCTGGTTGTGTCCGTGGCAGACAATGCTGTGAACTTGTCTTTTTTTATTCCTTGACCTCTGCCTATTGGGCTTTATTTTATATTGCTAAAAAGAAAATGCTCTGTAATTTGTGTAACAATGAATGATGCGGTTACTTATGTCCGTATGTTTTCAGTCCAACTGTGTATGTATGCATGGCGGCGTTTGTTATGTTGTCAGTGTGTTTCTGTGTTGCAGATTTGGTTAATGCGGCGCGGCCTGATGAAAAGACAGTGATGACCTACGTCTCCAGTTATTACCATTGCTTCTCTGGGATGCAGCAGGTTTGGTGTGCCTTAATTCCGTTTACGCCTTTTCTGTATTACCGGATTGTTTTACTTGTGGCAGGCCGCAACTTTTGGTTACTCTGCCCAGCAGTTTTTTGAATGTTCGAGCTTGTATGTACGCACGGAATGTTTCGGAATGATAACCAATTCACATAGCAGCAGGCTGATGTTTGGGTACTGGATAATGTTGCTGCTGTGTGAATTGGCGCTAAGTATTGAAGTATTATGTAATTAGTGCGGGGTAATTCGGGTCGAAAGGTAGATGGGACCACCCCAACCTCCTTTAACTAGGAAATGGGAGAAAACTGGTGACTGGTGATGGTATCAAAATCATTCTTATGCGCCCTACTGTCTGATTGTTGTACTGCATTTGCTGGGTTTGTCCATCACTCCTACAAAGTGAGTATAAGGTAACAAAGGTGGCCCAAATTGTCCCCAAGGCGGCCCAAATTACCCCGCACAATTATAAACGTTCTACAATTTCCTATGTTTTAGGCGGAAACGGCTGCAAATCGCATATGCAAAGTGCTGAAAGTGAACCAGGATAATGAGAAGTTGATGGAGGAATACGAACGACTGGCTGCGGATGTAAGCGCTTTTTAACACATACCGAGAAACGCCGTCATTGTTGTCAACAAGTGGCTCAGCTTTGTTGTTTTTTTTGTCCGTTTGTTGACGAATGGTCGGCCTATATTGGTGTTGTCGGTTTGTTGTCATTTCGTCAACAAATTGACAACACCCATTTATTATTCGTGAACAAACGGACAACAAACCAACAACAGCTGTTCGTCTGTCTGTCCCTTCTGTCCGCATATATAGGGTGTTTCATAATAAACTCTCCGGATGTTTGTGCCTCTCATTCCTCAACGGAGTGTTCGATTTTAGTACGCTCTTTTACATTTGGTAGCTAAGGCTTCTACAATTATGCAGGCAAAATTTCAGCCATGTAGTCTTTCTACCAAGGAAGTTATGAAAGCTGAAACTTTCGGACCCAAAAATTTACGTTTTTTTCACTATGGGGGATAAACCCGGGCTAAGGCCGAAGTTAGCACTCCACGGATGATTTTTTCAATTTTCTTCACAATGACGTTGTAGATTTGGTTCTGCCGCGTCTTACATGGGAAAATTAACAGGAGTTGAAAACGTATTAGCATTTGGATGGTAGAATTTGCTCTTGTGGTACAATATTACATACGCAAATCCCCGATTTCTGGGTTCAGCTTTCTGAGCTGTTTTGAGCCGCTTCCTTTTGGCCTAGAAAGTTGAAATTTTGCTTGCATAAACTTTGAAGCCTTGGCTACTTATTGCAAAAGACCGCATTTAAAAATGACACTTCGCTGTGGAGATAGAGACACAAACATCCGGAGAGTATATTATGAAACACCCTGTACTACAGTATTGCAACGGAGCGAGTAGAATGGCGGGCTAATGTTTTCAAATTCTGTATATCACGTTGCGTTGTTCGACGTAAAACTTCAATGCGACCACGGCCATTGATTCTTTCACATGTACCGTATTTTTGGGTGTATATCCCCCCCCCCTGAGTCGATCCCCCCCAGTCTATAACCCCCCATTTTCAAAACATAAATTATGTCCTATGTATATCCCCCCTGGTGTATAACCCCCCATGTACTGGAAGGTACCTAACCTACCTATGTAAGCTGGTCATAAGCTAGCTGTAGCTACTCCTACACCATACTACCATGCCTATAAGCTTAGCTGAGCATGTCTTGTACTAGAATAACCCTGTTTTAACCACGATTATGCCCTAAAAACACGTACTTTTGACCTCAAAAACATGCCTCTACACACCTCTCACAAACAAAAATTTTGTCCCACTGTATATCCCCCCTTCCCCCCATTTATATGTGTATTTTTTGTTGGGGTTGTTTTTGTTTGTTTGTTGGGTGGTTGTTGTTTTGTGTTGTTGTTTTTTGTTGTTTGTTAATAGTTTTGTTTTTTGGTGTTTTGTTTGTTTTTGGGTTTGTGTTTTATTTTTGGGGGTTGTGTTTTTTTTTTTTTTTTTGGTTGTTTTGTGGTGGGTGGGGGGGTTGTAATGTTGTGTTTTGGTATTTTGGTTTGTTTTGTTGTTGTTTTTGTTTGTTGTGTTGGGGGTTGGTTGGTGGTGGGTTTGGTGGGGTGGGGTGTTTTTGTTGGTGTTGTGTTTGTGGTTGTATTGTGTTTGTGGTTGTTGTTGTGGTGTTTTTGTTTGGTTTTTTGTTTTTTTTTGTTTGTGTTGGGTTGTTGTTGTTGGGGTTGTTTGGTTTGTGGGGGTTTTTGTTTTTGTTTTTGGTTGTGTTGTTTTTGTTGGTGTTTTTGTTATGTTTTTTTTTGTTTGTTTTTTTTTTTTTTTGTTTTTGTTTTTGTTTTGTTTTTTTTGTGTTTTTTTTGTTTTTTGTTTTTTGTGTGTTGTTGGTTGGGTTGGTTTGGGTGGGGGGGGTGTGTTGTTTTTTGTGTTTTGTTTGTTGGTTTGTTGTTGTGGTGTTTTTGTTGTTGGTGTTTGTTTGTTGTGTTGGTTGTGTTGTTTTGGTGGGTTTTTTTTTTTTTTTTTGGTTTTGTTTTTTGTGTTTTTGGTTTTTTTTGTTGTTGTTGGTGGGTGTTCCAAACCTTCCATTTCATCTATCCATTCCTGCTTATCCATTCCTTAACCCCTACCATAATCCTCACCTATCTCCCCGTGCTTATTCATTCCTTAACTCCTACCGTAATCAGCTTTCCATCCGTCGGCAGGTAGGCGGGTCGATTGCTCAGACGGAGCTTGGTCTGCAGGGTGTTGAAGGAGGTCTCCAGGCGTCCCTTCTGCTCGATTCGCGGGGGTTTCTCTCGGCGTCGGTAGCCGCGGAAATCCTCCAGCTTCCGCTGCACGCTCTCCAGGGTAGCTTCGGCCAACGTGCCCTTGTTCTGCAGCCACGGCAACCAACGGGCGATCCATTCCAACAGCTGAAGAACAACAACAGAAACAGATCACGCGGTATAATATAGCGCCTGGCCAGTAGGAGTTGGCACTTGGACTATTTGAGTGTTGCGTTATTTACAACGCCGTCCCGCTACTTTTTCTTCAGGTGCGCACAAAGCACCGACGACGGGCGGAGCACCGCGAAAAAAGAAAGAAGAAAATGCCATGTACTCCTGAAAATTGTATACTAAACCTACATAGGAGTCCGTGGCATATGAAACAAAACAGCCATGAACACCTTGAAAGTAAGGACATAGGAGACCTCGCGTTATTTAGCGATTCTAAACAACGCAGAGTAAACAACGCAACACTCAAATAGTCCAAGTGCCAACTCCTACTGCCCAGACTATAATACATACAGTACCGTATTTTTGGGTGTATAGCCCCGGGGCTATACAAAAATCGAGAGGTCGGATGGGGGGTTATACACTGGGGGGGATATACGCTGGGGGGGGGGGGGGGGGGGGGGATATACATGGGACAAAATTTTTGTTTGTGAGAGGTGTGTAGAGGCATGTTTTTGAGGTCAAAAGTACGTGTTTTAGGGCATAATCGTGGTTAAAACAGGGTTATTCTAGTACAAGACATGCTCAGCTAAGCTTATAGGCATGGTAGTATGGTGTAGGAGTAGCTACAGCTAGCTTATGACCAGCTTACATAGGTAGGTTAGGTACCTTCCAGTACATGGGGGGTTATACACCAGGGGGGATATACATAGGACATAATTTATGTTTTGCCAATGGGGGGTTATACACTGGGGGGATATACTCAGGGGGGGGGATATACACCCAAAAATACGGTACATGTGAAAGAATCAATGGCCGTGGTCGCATTGAAGTTTTAGGTCGAACAACGCAACGTGATATACAGAATTTGAAACATTAGCCCGCCATTCTACTCGCTCCGTTGCAATACTGTAGTACAGGGTGTTTCATAATATACTCTCCGGATGTTTGTGTCTCTATCTCCACAGCGAAGTGTCATTTTTAAATGCGGTCTTTTGCAATAAGTAGCCAAGGCTTCAAAGTTTATGCAAGCAAAATTTCAACTTTCTAGGCCAAAAGGAAGCGGCTCAAAACAGCTCAGAAAGCTGAACCCAGAAATCGGGGATTTGCGTATGTAATATTGTACCACAAGAGCAAATTCTACCATCCAAATGCTAATACGTTTTCAACTCCTGTTAATTTTCCCATGTAAGACGCGGCAGAACCAAATCTACAACGTCATTGTGAAGAAAATTGAAAAAATCATCCGTGGAGTGCTAACTTCGGCCTTAGCCCGGGTTTATCCCCCATAGTGAAAAAAACGTAAATTTTTGGGTCCGAAAGTTTCAGCTTTCATAACTTCCTTGGTAGAAAGACTACATGGCTGAAATTTTGCCTGCATAATTGTAGAAGCCTTAGCTACCAAATGTAAAAGAGCGTACTAAAATCGAACACTCCGTTGAGGAATGAGAGGCACAAACATCCGGAGAGTTTATTATGAAACACCCTATATATGCGGACAGAAGGGACAGACAGACGAACAGCTGTTGTTGGTTTGTTGTCCGTTTGTTCACGAATAATAAATGGGTGTTGTCAATTTGTTGACGAAATGACAACAAACCGACAACACCAATATAGGCCGACCATTCGTCAACAAACGGACAAAAAAAACAACAAAGCTGAGCCACTTGTTGACAACAATGACGGCGTTTCTCGGTATGTGTTAAAAAGCGCTTACATCCGCAGCCAGTCGTTCGTATTCCTCCATCAACTTCTCATTATCCTGGTTCACTTTCAGCACTTTGCATATGCGATTTGCAGCCGTTTCCGCCTAAAACATAGGAAATTGTAGAACGTTTATAATTGTGCGGGGTAATTTGGGCCGCCTTGGGGACAATTTGGGCCACCTTTGTTACCTTATACTCACTTTGTAGGAGTGATGGACAAACCCAGCAAATGCAGTACAACAATCAGACAGTAGGGCGCATAAGAATGATTTTGATACCATCACCAGTCACCAGTTTTCTCCCATTTCCTAGTTAAAGGAGGTTGGGGTGGTCCCATCTACCTTTCGACCCGAATTACCCCGCACTAATTACATAATACTTCAATACTTAGCGCCAATTCACACAGCAGCAACATTATCCAGTACCCAAACATCAGCCTGCTGCTATGTGAATTGGTTATCATTCCGAAACATTCCGTGCGTACATACAAGCTCGAACATTCAAAAAACTGCTGGGCAGAGTAACCAAAAGTTGCGGCCTGCCACAAGTAAAACAATCCGGTAATACAGAAAAGGCGTAAACGGAATTAAGGCACACCAAACCTGCTGCATCCCAGAGAAGCAATGGTAATAACTGGAGACGTAGGTCATCACTGTCTTTTCATCAGGCCGCGCCGCATTAACCAAATCTGCAACACAGAAACACACTGACAACATAACAAACGCCGCCATGCATACATACACAGTTGGACTGAAAACATACGGACATAAGTAACCGCATCATTCATTGTTACACAAATTACAGAGCATTTTCTTTTTAGCAATATAAAATAAAGCCCAATAGGCAGAGGTCAAGGAATAAAAAAAGACAAGTTCACAGCATTGTCTGCCACGGACACAACCAGCTAAAACGCTACGAAAAGTTAGCACTTTGCATGCAGTGAGCATACAAGATCTACAAAGAAAACAATGCACTCCACTCTATTATTATCAAGAATACATACTGGAGGCAGGACGAATCAACTCTGTAAGCCTATTCAGTATGCATTCCTGTTATTTCCTCAAATTACACAAGCCCAAACACTTTGCGATAATGCTCAATAAAGAAGCAGGCAGGACCACCATCAAACGTTGAGCCACACAAGCAAGCTGAAAACAAGTGAAAATTCAGCGTCCCTACACATAGGGTACGGTGGGGTAAACCCGGCCATGAGGTAAACACCGCCACCTAAGCTCCTTTGAACTTGCTGTTCCAGAAAATGATGGAGCAAATAGTTCAGTTGAAAGAGGAGAATTCAAGGAATCGAATTGATATAATCCTTGTCCCAATCGGTTCTATTGGTTGCTGAGATATACAGCCCTGAAACTTAGGTGGCCGGATTTTCCCATGGTCGGGTTTACCCCATAGTGCCCTACTAGACCTGATGTGCGCCTCTGAACGCGTGGTAGAAGCAGGAGACATAGGTGATGACCGATTTCTCATCCGGTCGCGCCGAAAACACCATATCTGAAAGTCCAGGAGCACTCCACTCCACAAAACAGCCACACTATATAACACTATACAACCACGGACAACGATATACCACCGCCACCACCACAAAACTCGCTAAAAAGAGTGTAGTAGTAGGGTAGCGTGACATAAAACCGCCCCTCCCTGAAATACATTTTTGAGAGCCATGTGTTCAAAATGGTAGCTAATACCACTCAAATGTGAGGGGCTTGTCCCATGGACGGTTTTACCCCACGCTACCATTGCGCCTGCCCACGAAGCCTGCCTACTATGTGAGGAAAAGACTATGCAACCTTGATTTAACGCTTAACCCATCCAAACTTTCTCGTCTTCAAACTCAACCAACCGCGGGTTCACCGTATGAACAAACAAGGAGTTTGGGATCGGGTTATCCACAAAAGTCCGTTACGTTTCTATTGAAAATAGAATAGATCGATCAATAGACTACGCTACATCCTACTCCAAGAATACACAACAACTCGACAATTAGAAATAGACAGATCGAACTAGGACACAAAGAAAATGCAGTAGAAGTGAACAGCAAGCAACCGCATGACGTAGGCCTATTATTGGTCACACTTCACAAAATCACTACAGCCCGTCCAAGAAAGAGTTCGCCATGAAGCTTAGCCCCCGTGCTGCGCGATTTTCATGTGCTCCCGAAGAATGAGTGCACCAAGCCATGGACAAAAATCCGCGTTTGTCTTTTCAATTTTTAGCAACGCGAGCAAAGTTCCATACCATAATGAGCTCTGGCTGGATAAAATGTAATAAATCAGGGTACTGTGGGGTAAACCCGGCCATGGGGTAAATCTCCTGGCCACCCAGACTGCTTTAGAGAACTTACTGTTTCAGCAAATGATGAACGAAAAGAAGCGAGTGCTATCATACTGGTTTCTTAATCCATCCCTTGTTGTTGAAAATATGTAGCCGCGCTCAGTCGGCCGAATTTCATGGCCGGGGTTACCCC